>PVKA01031146.1:0-26577 GCA_004027165.1 Ctenomys sociabilis
GTTCCATTATAATTAAATAATTCCCTACTGACACCACATTGAGCTAATCTGCTCATTTACCCATAGTCTGTTAAGGGCTCATCTTAAACATCCAGTAATGAGACACATTTGCCCTTCTATTGTCAGAGTTATTTTTAATATTTCAGATAAGATAAAGCTATTATGCTAATATTTCACCTCAGATTTTCCCCCAAAGAATTCAAAGTGCATCCACATACATTATGTCACACTCTTCCCACATTCCTTTAGGAAACATGGGTAGAGTTAGTTAATGCCATTTTCAATTCACATCAAAGTAAGCAAGGATTCAAGGGTGCTTGGGTTGATCTCAACAACATTACTTGAGTCAGTTTAATAAAGAGAGTGGTTGGATTAAGTCCTATCACACAGATCCAATCTTTGGGCCTACTATTGGTAAACCAGAAGTTTTCAAGGTGGTGAAGTGACCTATGGGTACATACATGTTCATTCATGTCAGGGATGCAGCATATTTTTTACCTTTCAAGGTTCAAGTATATGCAAGCATAATCATTGTCTCTTTTTATTAATGGCAGCAAATTCAAATTTATCTCTTTAACTTACCATGTCATTCACCTAATATCTAAAATCTTTGCTAGAAGGAAAAAGGTAATCTTATAGTGAGTATACTAAGAACTGACAGTATTCTATATATTGCACTATCAATAGAAATATTCATATATGTGAAGTCTAGAAAAAATGAAAGATAACAGTCTGGTCTTATTAGTCTAGCTTCATCTTTTTATATAAATAAAAGTCAGTTGTTCATTTGAAAATCACCAGGCTCTAGCACAACTTTGTTAGGGTTTGCCCTAAGACAAGGTTAAATTCGAATGATAACTGATGACTCAGCTATGGACAGAAATCTGCTCCACACTAGAGCAGTAGTATGAATAGAATGGCAGTAACGTTATGTTGCTTAACAGTTCCAGGTCTGGAAGCAACTTACCTGGACCTAAATTCAATCATTACTTCACATCAACTGTATAATTTAAGGCTTATTACTTAGTCTCTTTGCCTCATTTTCCACATGTGTAAATTGAACACTATAAAACAATATCAGTTTCGCTAGGCTTCCATAAGCTAATCATGTAATTGTAAGTGTTACACAATATCTAGCCCACAAGATACACTCGATAAATCTCAATAAGTTCAAGTTATCACCATTATTCCTAAACCTGGCTGATCATTAGAAAGACCAAGGAACTTAGAAAACTCTGTTTCTCCCCAGATCATATTTACTGAATCAACCCATCATACATACGTCAAGAAAATTATGTCCTTAACCTTGTGTAAGGGAATTTATAGTCAACTGAATTTTAACACTGTTTTAGCATTAAGAAATCCTATCAGTGATTTCAAGGAGTTATAGACTACCCAGAAACAATCTATAGAAGTAAAATCAAAAAGGAATTTGCTTTCCTATACAATGTTTCAATGATTTGTGCCCTATTTTAAAGCATATAGGTCTGTACAAGAAATCTAATTTAAATTAATTATTTAACATGATGGTTCATTATCAGTATTGCCTAAAGAATTATGTTAATTTGGTCAACAATATATCATATTGAGGCTTAAATCCATTTATAAAAGCAGACCTATATGTCAACAGCACCCATGGATCATTAATTCATAGTTTCACCATTTTATACTGAGATTATGGCCTTCCCTAAATAATAGCTTCTACCTCATTCAATTGTATGTAGTTTATATATTTTAAAATGAAAGGACCAGGGAGATGGCTCAGTAGAATAAGTGCTTCCCTGGCAAGCACAAAGGCCTGAGTTCAATCCTTGGTTCTGCACATATGAAAAAAAGAAAAGAAAAATTTCATCAACTAAAGTTTTCAATAACAGTCAATAGGACAAAGAGATGCATAAAGAAAAATATTAAGCAGAAATGCCATCTTATTAAACATTTAACATAATGGTTTCAAACAACGTAATGACGTGGGTCTCGTTGCTCCATGGGGTAGAACTTCTTGCTAGCCACAGTCCCCAGTGACACTTGCACCACAGTTTGCTCACTTAAGATAATGCAGAAGGCAAGCATAATTCTGATTGCACATACATTCTGTTGGGGACTTTCAGGGGTTTAGATGCTGCAGCCTACAGCAGACAAGACAAGAAATAATGCAATAAAGAGGCGCTCAAAGGACTGCTTCCTTTCATAGGAGAAAGGATTATATAAAATAATATCAAAAGTTATCTTAGAAAATGTTTCTAGTATACTCAGGCAGATGTATATAAATGGAGAGATGACCTCTTTTTTTTTCAGATAAATACTATAATTAGAGATCTTATCAGAATACTCCCCATTCTGCACACTGTGATGGAAGGAAAAAGCTTGATATGTGACAGACCTGCCATCCCTGCTAAGCCCTTTCCCTGACCCCCAGCATGACCCTTGCTGGGTGATTGCTCTTCCCTAATCTGAGCTTCTCCAAGCACTTCTGAGTGACCTGCAAATCGTGGGAAGGATTAAATTTGATAGTGTAAAATTGAATGATTTAGTATTTAATGCAGAGTAGACATGGGTAAATATGTGGGTTTTTAAAAAATCTCTTTTCATCTTGTGAGATAGCTCAGCGACTAAGTGGCTACTTAGACAAGCACAAGGAGTGGATTTCAATCCACAGCACCACATGTTGCATGAGCCACTCCCCACAGTGCACTGAGCTGGCCAACAAGTCTGGGTGTGGTGGCACACGCCTATAACTCAAGCACTGGGGAGGCTGACTGCAAGTCCAAACTGCATATTGAGACCCTCTACCATACACATGAATTTTAAAAAAATGAAGAAGAAGGAAGAAGAAGAAGAAGAAGAAGAAGAAGAAGAAGAAGAAGAAGAAGAAGAAGAAGAAGAAGAAGAAGAAGAAGAAGAAGAAGAAGAAGAAGAAGAAGAAGAAGAAGAAGAGGAGAAAATTCTTTATTTCTGATCTGCATTTATTAATCTTAACGATACTTGAGCAATGAGTCTAGCTGAATATATATAGAGCCTGTTGTTGCATTTCCAAAAGGTAAACTAGCCTCATTTCTGCGGTACTCATTATATTTTGTAATCAGTCCTAAACTAAACATTTTCATCTTATGTGTTATTGTTTACTACATGGACATAAGAGGACTGGAAGGGCTGGCAACTTCTACTCAGCCCAGAGCTAACCTGAAACTTCAAGATTTATTTGTAGTTACTAAAACTGTTTTACTGGAGTGTAAAAAGATGAAGGGACAAGGGCCACAAAGAAACAGAGAAATGAAAATGACTAAAGGAAAAAGAAAAAGAACAGAAATCCCGCAGAAAGAAAGCAGTAGAAAAAGACAAAAGAAGGCATGTTATATAGAAAAAAATGGTTTTCCTGCTGTTTAAACAAGGTGAGGACTAGCCAAATAACTCAGTGGATTAAAATGCCTGCAAGCAGGCACAGGGACCAGAGGTTCAATCCCCTGGCCTGTTCTGCCAGCCCCACCCCCAGGTCACGCTAAAACCAAATTTGAATTTGAGACTGGGCATGGTGCCTGTAATCCCAGCTCTTGAGAGGCTGTAAACAGATGGATCACTATGAGTCCAATCTAGTAGTGAGGCCCTGAACACCCTGTAGACCCTTCCCTAAAACACAAAACAAAAAGAAAAAAAAAGACAACGTTTTCAAAGATTACTTGTGATGGAGTACTCATATATATTAAACACCAAGTTCTAAAATTAAAACAATATTAACTTCTTCATTCATTCAACAAGCATTAGGCTATCTGCAGCATTTTATAAACTTACACAGAGACAGATAACAATAGCAATATAAGGTCTCTTAGAATAAGACCAAATAGGGCTGGAGAGATAGCTCAGCAGTCTAAGCACCTGCCTGGCAACTACAAGGACCAGAGTTCGGTCCCCAGTATTGCATGTCATGTAATCACAGCACTGGGGAAGCTGTGACAAGAGGGTCACTCTGAGTTGCTTAGTGAGACCCTGTATCAAATAAATAAATTAATTAATTAATTAATAATTTTAAAGTGTTAAAAAAGAATAAAACTAAAGAGTATCTAAAAATAAAATGACCATAAAATATGACATACCAAATGTGTCAGTATGACTTTCCAGTAGATAAAAATTTACAATCATGACTCTGGGGTAGAAAGAAAGGATGACGGTGTCAGTTAGAACCACATGTGATACCAATAACTATGTGACTTTACAAAGGTCACTTAATTGTTTTGATATTTATTATTTCAAAATGGGATAATAATATCTTTTCCCTCTGTTATGCAGTGCATTTGTAGAACAGAATTACTACTTCACTAAGTTGTTTAAATAATCAAATATATCCAATATAAGAATAAAAGAATAAAAATAATTAAGATAAGCTCTATACATGTGCCAATCCTCAAAACAAATATAGCTATGATATATTGCAAACACACACTAATAAAAATAGAAAATAATAAAAAGCAAAATAAAGACCTAAAAACACAAATAGAGATGATAATCTTTGTTTAAACTTTTTAACTCAAAAAATAATTTTAAAAATTTTACCTCATACATAAAGACATAAAAGTTATTCATATTAGAGAGGTGTCATGTATACCTTCAATGACTGTATGCATTGTGTAATTTTTAGACTAAATATATCTATGTTTCAAGCATTGATCACTTCTTCATGATGAAAAGAGTCAAAGTTGTCTTCTATCTTAAATATACAACATTCTATGTCACTTATACTTGCTCTGATGTCCAACAGCACACAAGAACACCCTGCTTAGATCTGTCTGTAGCTCTACCGGACACCCTTTCCCAGTGTTCCCATCAAAGCAAAATAATTCTGAGCTGGGAACTGTGAATTTCACTGTTAAACTATCAAGCCCATTCACAAAACACACAGCCCTAACCAGCATCCTTCACCAGCTAGCACTTTAACAGGACAACACACACCTAGTAAAAATCCAGCCTTCACCAAACAAACAACCCTGGATCACAGAAACCCAGTGTTCTAACAAAATTATCCACACTCCCAAATAAGCATCTCGATGTCAAGGACAAACATGCTGAATCACAAATGCAAATGCTGAGAGCAAATGTGGACAACAAGGTAGAAGAGAGAAAATGAGAGCTGCCTGAAGCCAGGAAACACGAAGAGAGGTTTTCACTTACCAGCACACAGAAGCACATTTGTGAGGTCCACCATGTGTTCAATATATTGATCATCTTTATAAGATGCAGCTGTCCACCAAAACACCATGTTGTGCATAATAATCATGCATGATTATGGATTAAAAAATGCATAGGTGGAGGAGTGCCACTCTTAACCAGTGTAAGTGAGCATGATAAATGACATGCTGCTATAACTGGATACATTCTCATCTATTCTTCACTCCTTACACTGAATGCTAGCATAATCATTATTTAAACATACAAACGTAAAATAAAAGTGTCCGAAATTACTGTCCATACATGTACATGTAATTTTAACATAGATAATATCTTCTTAACAAAAAGTCTCAAGAAAAAGTGAGAAATTTATCTATATAAAAATGAGAGGCCAGGGAGATAGCTCAGTAGAATAAGCTCTTGCCTGGCAAGTGCAAGGTCCTGAGTTCAATACCTGGTATTGCAAAAATAACCAAATAAATAAAATAAAACCAAAAAACTATTTATAAAAACCATGAATGCCCCTGACCCCAAGACCTGTGAGCGAGAGAGAAGTTCTTAGACTTTCGGCCTGTCCTGCCCTGCAACTCCCCAGAGCCCCTACCCCCAAGCCTGCCAAGGGAGTGAGAATTTTTGTGACTCTTCTGGCCACTGATCCACCCAAGCCCGGCCCAGTGAGGCTGTGGGAGAACTATTGGCTTCCCAGAGCACCTCTGGTGAGCACCATTTGGAGCCCCTGCCCCCAAGTTCTGAGACTCTCAGCCCACCAGCCCTGCAACACTCCGGAGCCCCTGCCCCCAACACCGACAAGCAACTCAGAATTTTTGTGATGTTTGCAACCCTGATTCATAGAGCACAGCCCAGTGAGTGTGTGGGAGAGCTTCTGTGCAGGGGCACCACCGAGAGGAACCACAGGCTCACAGTTATGCCAGAAGGGCTCCAGAAAAAAATGAATGAAACACAACAGCTACATCCAGGCCAGGCATAACTGGATAATATCAAACATAACGGACTGGCACCTGAATCTCATTATGCAGTAAGGCTGTAACTGCACCAAAGCTCTACACCAAAGTCAGAGGTCAGTGCTATACAAACTGATAGAGACAAGGAGCAAAATGCAATCTCAGGCCTGGAGCCCACCAATAATAAGTGCAGAGGACACTAGCTCAGGTGAAATGAATGAATTAACAGAGGCAAAAGCAAAGAAACAACAGCAAAAAGGTATAGAGGAACTCAGACCAGAATTAACGCCTGAAATAAAATGAAAAATTTTTGAATACATAGCATCTGAAGTAATGAATCAAATTCAGAAAGGTATGGGGAAAACCCAATGCCCACCCAGAACAAGTGCAGAGAACGTTATTCCAGCTGAAACACATGAATTAACAGCATTGTAAAAAAAAAAAAGAAAAGAAAAAAAGAAGCAATGGCAGAAAGGTAAAGGTGAACTCAGAAGAGAAATAATTTCTGAAATAAAAAAGAAATATTTGAAATCATAGCATCTGAAGTAGAGAATCAATTATGGAAATATATAGAGGAAACCCAATTTGGGAAAAAAAACTCTGCAGTAAAAGAATTAGTAGCTACCTCTAAAGAAGACATTGATTAAAAAAAAATAGAGGAGATCAGAAATGTGACAGATTACTTGAATGAACAATACAGGAAAGAAATAGATTGCATGAAGCAGAGTCAAAGAAATATAGAAGAACTTAAAATCTCAATCAGTAGTCAACAAAACGATTTGAGTGAAAGCGAAGACAGAGTTTAAGATTGTGAAGATGCTGGTGCAGCTAGTGAAAAGTGAGAAAGGATCTATTAAAAACAATGAGGATGCAGGAAAAAACAATCCATCACCTGCAAGATGATGCCAACATGAACAATGTGAGGTTAATGGGCATCAATGACAAAGAAGGAGTCATTACAAATGATATAAAAAGAATATGGGCAGAATTAACAGCAGAAAACTTCCCAAATATGAGGAAACAATCAAACATTCAGTTAACTGAAACATACAGAACACCAAATAAATTCAACCTAACCAAAAACACACTGAGACATACAATAGTCAAGATCCCAGAAATCCAACACAAGCATAATATACTGAAAGCTGCTAGAGAAAAGGAGGAGATCACATTCAAAGGAAAACCCATCACAATTACAGCCAACTTCTCTTCACAAACCATGAAGACAAGGAGAGCATGGAGCAGAGTTCTCCAAGTCCTCCATGAAAAAAAAATACAGCCCTGAGTATTATACCCTGCAAAACTCTCTTTCAAGTTTGATGAAGAAGTGAAATACTTCCATGAAAAAGCACAACTAAAGAATTTCATGATGACAAAGCCATCCCTACACAGGCTACTGAAAGATGATCTAGAGAGGGACCACAATGACCAGAACTCCAAGAATGAGAAGAGAAGGAACCCAATAGGGCAAACAATTAAACACAAGATAAAAAGGAGTAAATAACAGCAGGCAAATAACATGATAATCATAAGTCAACACATTTCAATTATAACCATCAGTGTAAATAAACTCAACTCACCAATTAAGAGAAATAGACTGGCATAGTGGATTAGGAAACAAAATCCAACAATATGCTGTATACAAGAAACACACTTAACTCAAAAAGACATTCATAGGCTTAATGTCAAAAGATGGAAAACAATACTACATGCCCTAGCACCTCAGAAAAAAGCTGGAATAGCAATTCTGTTCTCAGTCTCAACTTCAAACCAAGAATGATCAAATGAAATAAAGAAGGCCATTATATATTAGTTAGGGGAAAAATTCAACAGCAAGAGGTGACACTCATGAATATCGATGCACCAAACACAGGAGCACCCAACTATGTAAGACAAATTTTAATGGACATGAAAAACCCACTATCCAAGACCACAGTCTTAACAAGAGACCTTAACACCCCTTTATCTCAAAAAGATAGGTCAAAGAATCAGAAAAGAAGTAGCATAACTGAACCAGAGCTTGAAACAAATGGACCTGGTGGACATATACAGAATGTTCCACCCAACCACAGCTGAATACACATAGTTTTCATCTGCACACAGGTCATTTTAGAAAATAGACCACATACTAATCCATAGGTCATGCTTTATATGCAAGAAAACAGAAATTATCCTATGCATATTATCTGACCACAGTGCAATGAAACTGGAACTAAACTACAGAAGAAACCAGAAAAACCCACTAAATACGTGGAAATTAAACAACACCCTACTCAGCAATCAATGAGTCACAGATGAAATTAAACAAGAACTTCAACAATATCTACAATTCAATGAAAATTCAACCACAACTCATCGGAATTTATGGGATGCGATGCAAATGGTTCTCAGATGGAAAATCATACCTATGAACACACACATTAGGAAAATAGAATGAGAACAAATAAACACACCCTAATGTTTCACCTCCAACATCTGGAAAAGGAAGAGCAAATGAAACCCAGAACACAAAGATGGTAATAAATCATAAAGATTAGAGGAGAAATTAATTCAATTGAGATGAAGAAAACAGTTCAAAGAATCCACAAATCAAAAAGTTGGTTCTTTGAAACACTAAACAAAACTGATAAGCCCCTAGCTAACCTCATCAAAAAGAGGAAAGGAAAAGTTCAAATACAAGCAATAAGAAATGAAAAAGGTGAAATCACCACAGACCCAGGGAAATTCAGAAGACTATCAATCGCTACTTCGAGAATCTTTATGCTCACAGAATAGAAAACAGAGAAGAAAGGGAAAGAAACCTTGAAAGGTACAAATTACCAAAACTGAACCAAGACGATAAAACAAATCTCAGTAAGCCAATAACAGCGAACAAAATACAAAACATAATAAGAAGCCTACTGACAAACAAAAGTCCAGGTCCTGATGGATTCACAGCTGAATTTTACAAGAAATTTATAGAAAATATAATCCCTACACTCCTCAAACTCTTCAATGAAATTGAAAAAGAAGCAGTCCTCCTAAAATCATTTGTGGACGCAAGTATTATACTGATTCCAAAACCAGGGAAAGGCACAACTCAACTAAAAAAGAGAACTGCAGGCCAATCTCCCTCATGAACATAGATGCTAAAATCCTCAATAAATTCCTAGCAAATAGAATACAGCAAATCATCAAGAAGATCATACACCATAACCAGGTAGGATTCTTCCCAGGGATGCAAGGATGATTCAATATTCAAAAATGTATAAATTTAATACACTATATTATTAGACTGAAATCTAAAAACCACATGATCATTTCAATTGATGCAGAAAAGCTTTTGGCAAAGTCCAACACTCATTCATGTTCAAACTCCTACAGAAAATTGGAATAGATGGCCTATACCTTAATTTAATAAGAGCCATCCATAACAACCCAACAGATAATATAATGGGGAAATACTGAAATCTTTTACTCTTAGATCTGGTGCAAGATGATGGTGTCCTCTATCACCCCTTCTATTCAATATAGTTTTGGAATCATTAGCTACAGCCATTAGACAAGAGGTGAAATAAAAGGAATGAGAATAGTAAATAAGAAGTGAAATTATTGCTAATTGCAGATGACATGATACTTTACTTGGAAGACCCAAAAAACTCCAGCAAGAAGCTACTAGAATTGACACACAAACTCAGTAGCATAACAGGATGCAAGTCAGTACTCAAATGTCAATAGCATTCCTCTTCACGCATAACAAACACACTGCGAGGGAAACTATAGAAATAATACCTTTTACAGTATCATTGCAGAAAATGAAATACCTTGGAATTCACTTAACGAAGGAAGTCAAAGATCTTTTCATGGAAAATTACACTACCTTAAGAAGAGAGATCATAGAGGATTTCAGAAAATGGAAAGATATTCCCTGCTCCTGGATACGAAGAAACAACATCTTTAAGATGGCCATACTCCCAAAATTAGTGTACAGATTTAATGTAATCACTACCAAACTGCCAACAACATACCTCCCACACCTAGAAACATCATTTCTAAAATTATTTGGAACCAGAAAAGACCTAGAACACCAAAGGCAATCCTAGCCAGCAAAGCCAAGGCAGGAGGCATCACAATTCCTCACTTGAAATTATACTACAAAGCCACTATGATAAAATCAACATGGTATTGGCAACAAAATATACCTGAGGATCACTGGAATATATTAGAAGATGCAGAGGCCTCTATGAACACACTTAGACACCTGATCTTCGACAAAGGGGCCAAACAAACTTACTGGAAGAAAGATAATCTCTTTGACAAATGGTGCTGGAAAATCTGGCTATCTACATGCCAAAACCTAAAACTTGATCCAGGTCTATCACCATGCACTAAGCTAAAGTCACAATGGATTAAAGATCTAAGCATCAAAACAGAAGCACTCAATCTCCTGAAAGAGAAAGTAGGAGGAACTCTTGAAGACATGGGGCTAGGAAAAGAGTTCATGGACAAACATGTATTCACACGGGAAACACTTGAAAGAATTAACAACTGGGATCAACTCTTCTTGAGAAGATTTGCAGATCAAAAGAAATTGTCAACAAAGTGAAAAGACAACCCACAAATTTTGAAAAAAATCTTAATTAATAAGCATTCAGAAAAAGGTTTGCTCTCTAGAATTTATAAAGAACTAAGATACATTAAGGCCCTCAAATTTCAAGACCCAATCCAGTAATGGGCATCTGAGAAGAATACACACTTCTCTGAGGATGAAATTAAACAGGTGATTAAATATATGAAAAAGTGCTAGCCATCCTTGAAATTCAACTTAAAACAACACTGAGATACAATCTCACTCCAGAAAGAATGGCTATCATAAAGAAATCAAACAATGTTGGAGATAAAGTGGGGAAAAGGGAACACTTCTCCACTGCTGGTGGGAATGTATACTGGTGCAACGATTGTAGAGATCAGTGTGGAGACTCCTCACAAAACTAGGACTGGAAATCCCATTCAAGCCAGCTATCCTCCTACTGGGAATTTTCCCAAAGGAACTGAAAACAGCATATTATAGTGATATATGTGAACCTATATTTATAGCAGCACAATTTGTGATAGCAAAATCTTGGAAACAACCAAGATACCCCTCACATGAGGAATGAAGTATTACTCAGCTAGAAAGAATGATAAACTTGAAGCATTTATATTGAAGTGGATGCCACTTGAACATATACTCATAAGTGAAATAAACCAGACACACATGTGGAAATATCGTATAGTCTCCCTAGTATAAGTCAAAAGAAGAAATACAAATAGAAATTTACAACAACAACTAAAAAGAATTATTCAGATAGTTAGTGTAAACTGAACTGCATATGTTGCAGGGTAATAATTAGCTTCTCTTCTAGATTGTTAACAACCTAAGTTTGCAGATTAAAAATCAGAGAAATGGAGGGGCTGCAAGGTCAGCCAACATTTTTTGCCCTAGCCTTTCAAAGTCACTGAAGAATCAGGAGATAGGAGAATCTGTAGTGTTGCATCCTGTAACTCAGTATTGTCCCAAGTTTTCTGATCAAGGAGACTATGACACCACAGAGAAAAGTGATTGATGATGTAGAGTGTGCCTAAGGAGAGTCACATGGAGAGAAAACATTCTCTCAGGCTTTCACAGAGAGCAAATTGGTCAAGCAATGGCTGTGACTCATCCACATGGCTGACACTGACCAAAGATCTACAAACACAGTGCAGGGTTTCAGGATATTTCCTGAGAGTATTTGACTGACCTTGTGATACAAAAGTTACATTTCTTGTTCTACATGTCTTGCTTTATTTTGGTATTAACCATCCAGCAGAAAAGTATAAAAAGTAAAGCCATATTAATATGCTGAACTGTAAAAGGCATAAGTCAACAACTTCTAACATTGCCCGTCCTATGGAAAACCCACTATTATTATGGATTACTGGACTCTATTGGAATATTTTGCTGAGAACCTGTACTGTTACATCCTGTAACTCAGTTGTTTCCCAAGTTTTCTGATCAAGGAGATTATGACACCACAGAGAAAAGTGATTGATGATGTAGAGTGTGCTTAAGGGGAGTCACATGGAGAGAAAACTTTCTCTCATGTTTTCACAGAGAGCAAACTGGTCAAGCAATGGCCATGGCTCATCCACATGGCTGACACTGACAAAGGATCTACAGAGTGAGGTACAAGGTTACAGGATAAACACTGAGGGAACTTGTCTAACCTTATCAGATGCAAAAGTTATATTTTTTGCTATATAGGTCTTGCTTTATCTCAGTCTTAACCATCCAGCAGAAAAGTATAAAACTGAAGTATATAAAATAAGGCCATAATAACAAGCTAAACTGTAGATGGCTTTAGTCAACAACTTCTTCAGATAATCCACTGTTATTGTGGACTGCTGGACTGTGTTGGATTGTTTCATTGAATTCAAGCACCTATAATAATTGAATGGCAATGGAATATCCATCTGTGACAGGACTAAACAAAACAAAATGGGAAACAGGAAGAACAATTCTGTGTTTGTATAAACAGTACAGTTAGGATAAATGTGCAGTACTTTTGTGTAATTCTATGAGAAGTAAGATTTACACTAATGGTGTTTGAACAGGATATCCTGTCTTCTTCTTGTACTATGAATAACCACTAGGAATACAACAATGTAAAAATTATTAATTATTGAAATGGTACTATAAATCAGCTTTAAAACAAAGGATAGGTATGTAGTTACATCTCTTAATTCATTGATTAGAGGCATCTTCTCTAATAGTATTTGGAGATAGAGTACCATGTATCCACCTTGTACAACAAAAAAACAGTACGAAAACCATGTGTGATGTATTAATTGTTGATAAACAAAGCCATGAGTGGAATTAAAAGATTTGCAATTTAGAAACACATGTGTAAATCATGTATTAACATTTCCAATAAATAGAATCACATCATATGCATGTATCTCTGTATACTTTCATTACAAAAATAGTTTTCCAGTGATAATAAATATTAAATCTCACTTGTCCCAAAATGAAATGAATATAGAGATTAAAAATGGCTTTATAATTGGCTTCAGAGTTCTTGAAGTGTGTCATATAAACATGTGCCAGAGAGAAAGACAGAGCCTTGACTTAGTTTGCTACAACTGTACCTGCCACTAGTAATAGTATAACTTGTAGTTAAAAAAAACTTCTATTATTAATTTGACAGTAATTATCACAACCCTTAGAAATACTGGCTTGGAAATGGAGACACAATTTGAGTTTCCCTCACCAAAAATGTTTGGCAGCAGAAATGTTTCAGATTTCAGGGATTTTCTAACCTTAGAATATTTGCACAGAGATAATGAAAAAATTTAGGAATAGAATCCAAGTACAAACATGAAATTCATTTGCTTTTTATGTGCACATTATAGACTGGTGGTAATTCTATGCAATATTTTAATAATCCTGTGAATATTAAAGTCACATAGTGTGGACTTTTCCACTTGTGATATCATATCACCAATCAAAATGTTATCAGTTTTACTTATTTATTTTATTTTATGGAAAAAGAGGTAAAACAAAATTTCATAGCCAGATGATAGAAGAATAACATTTAATATATTGTATGTTGTTATCTTTAAAGTAGTTATTCAGAGTATAAGACACCGACATAAATATTTTTCCAATTGATATAAGCCCAAATCTTCCTTTTCTATGAATCAGAGTTACTAATAGTGGAACTAACTTGTATTTTTTTTCTTTTCCCTCCTTTCTTTCCTCCATCCTAGTCCCTTTTTAACAATTTATTTGCATTTCAGTTTTCAGTTTTATAGTACTACAGATTTCAAATTTTCAGCTTAGGGTTGCTCAACTTGTAATAGCTAATATATCTTTAAAACTACTAGAGAAAATTGTATGTAAAACAAATATGTAACCACAGAAAAGGATCATAAATACATTTTTTGCAGTTTTCTCCTTATAATTTTATTTATGCCCATAGGTTGTACTATAACTGAAACAAATGAAATACATATTGTTTCAAACTAGGTACAATTTACTTAATATTTAATGAAAAAAGATTTTAAATCTTTGAGCTGCAAATGAAGTCATGGACTCAGAAACCAATTCAGTACTATATTAATGCTATACATCTAATGAATCAGAAAAACAGACCTCAAACTTAAAATTTCTGACTTCAACTCAGGTAAATATCCCTTTTCCCACTAGAAGTGGCTACTAAATTAAAGTCATGTAAAATGAGCAGAGATACAGCTGATATGTCCAAAGTATAATTTTAGCTCTTGTTTTCAATTGGTTTATTAGGATTTTAAACTTACTTTAACATTTAGATGTGATTACCCTGTGTATGTTTTATCAAAGTTTCCAAACCAAGAGCTGTGGACTTTAGAGTCTAAATAATATAAATTTATCTGCTCAAAAAAATAAAAATAAAAATAAAAATAAATTATTCCCTCACAGTTCTGGCATCTAGAAGTCCAAGGTCAAGGCCATGATAGAAATGCTTTCTTCTGAGGAGGCCTATTCTTAACTAGATTCAAAGTATCCCTGCCTGGGTGTTTTTGTGTGTGTGTGTGTGTGTGTGTGTGTGTGTGTGTGTGTGTGTGTGTGTGTATTTCTGTCCTAACTCTTTGTATAAGGCACATACCACACTGGATTCAAGGTCAGTGAAATGACCTTATTTTAATTTAATCATCTTTTTAAATATAGTCACACCTTGGAATTATGACGTCAAAATATGAATAAAGTAGAGACAGATACAACCAGCCCATAGCTGTGTATAAATGTATTTCCTTAATTAATAATTACTTGATGCGCACTGCAAGCCTGGTGCACAACGACGGGTGACCCGGCTCCTGTATCTGAGGACGTGTGGTCTTCAGAGGGCAGCCAGAGGGTTCACATCACGTGGTGCTGTGTTGCTAACAGCCAGGTCTGTCCGACTCAGGCTGGGGCAGATAAGCAGCTGCAGCTTGGACAGAAATTTCTGAGCTGCATTTTTAACCTGAGGAGTGTTTAACGAATCAGAAGTGTGCATACGACTTACTGAAGATACATAAACCAGGTGCAATTCCAGCAGGTAGCCACAAGAAGAGACCGTGTATGCTATTATTCTAAAATGTCTGAACTTCTATCGAAAGAGTCAGTGAGCTACTGAAAGACTCTTAAGGCGTGTATCATAACGTACACACTTTAGAAAAAACATCACTCAGGATAACTGAGAAGATAAATCAATGGGTCGGTGCACGCAGCAGGCTGAAACAGAGAGGGCCCTGAAGAGTCGATAGCAGTGAGGCTGGTAAGAAATGGGAGGGCCAGAGGCGCGCCAATAGCAATTGACAGTGCATCCTGGGGGATTTCACCGCTGGCTCCCATTAATTAAGACCATCATTTAGTTTACGATATGTGTGTCAATAAGAGGACACCTTAAGAACAGCATCTTCTGTTTTCACATATGTATTCCCAAAAAGGGAAAAATTAATACTTTGCCCATGAAAAAATATATCAGAGTAAACAGAGATCCCTGTATAACCTCATGCAGAAATATGCTAGCGCTCCACACTGCCCTTTTGTAGTGAATTATTTTGCACTGCAATTTCAAGCCTGCATGTTGATACCATCCCTGACAGTGAAAGAAATAAAGTATGTTCTGTACCCGCAAAGGCACTTGTACTCTGTGTTTTTCAAGTTGAACTGCAAATGAAAACTACCTTTTTTCAAAGCTCAATGATTTACCAGTCTGACCTGAAGTTGCAGATGTAGTTTAAATGAAAATCTTGACACCATTTGATGAACTCATCTTACCTCTTACTTTCTTTTGTTTTACCAATATTGACAATAAAAATTTATTACACTATATAAACCACCAACTTTATAGTGTGCAGCAAAAAAGAAAAAAATTACCCTGTCTATTTTGCAAAGTTGGAAAACAGTGGCAATAGCTACAAGGTATTTTGAGAAACACTGCTAATGTATTTTCCATGATAGGCTTTCAATTGTTGGCTCTCAGACATTCTGTCATAAATATTTAAAATGATTTTTATTTCTTGTGACAATAATTAATATATTTATATTGCCTTTTTTTATGTTGGATTAATCTAATAAATCAAGAAATGATTTGGCCACCTTGAATTCTATTTAAACTCTTAAGAACATGTGAGATACAATTAGATTAGCCTAAAATTTCTCCTCTTCCTATGCCTTTATTCTCTCAGACATGTTAAATGTTAACTCTCATCCTCCATCTAATACTCCTCAAACTCACTTGTTTATCAAGAAAAGCTAGATTTATTAACCTTATGACAAGAAATAAGCATGCCTCCTTGACTGAGTAATGTCTCAGAAAGCTCAGATCCACAGTAGATTTGACAGGATTTTTAAATCTATGGTCTCATAGTCTAAAGCAGGACTCTCACTGGGTTTTCTAATTAGGATTGGGCTAAACTCAAGATGCAATAATTTAGGATCAAGGGACACAGTGGGGGTGGGGGTGGGGCTTTAGCCAAACCTACACATGTACACAGGCACTTGTTAAGTGAAGCTATTTGCCCAGCAATCTCATGAGACATCCAGTGTTCTCTGCATAGGCTATTTACTCAGATGAGCAAAATATTTGCTCAGAAGAATTGGTCTTCAGGAATTTCTTAAGGATCACAGCAAATCTATCTATTGGTTTCACTCTTCCTTTATATGTCACTTACATTGACAGAGGGGGCCTCCATTTTCACAGATACCATGATCACATTTCTGGGATGGATTTTTGAGGGAGAAGATAAATGACTGGAGACAGTGACAAACCTCTCTTAAGTTTATAGATGCTTTTAGGACGCAGGACACAGGACAATATTTTTGTTTCCTCCTCTGAGACCAATGGTAATTGTCACACCCACCACTCACTCCACAAACATGACTACTGAAAACCATAGTGCCCAGAATATCATGTTATCTGAACACTCCAAAGCCACTGGGCATTTCTCACTCCCCTTAAGTGCCACTGTTTCCCTATTTGAATAGTAAAATTCTACTCACCACTCAAATCCATCACTCTCAGCCCGCCCAATCAGATTTTATGAGATTGTCATACCCTTACAAATCTGCCATTAAATCTTCAACAGTACTACAAAATCATCTCTATCCCTCCCTGAAAAAAACCTCGAAAAGCATAATTCTGTCTTTTATATCATTAATTTCCTAGAATCTAACATACAATACTAAATATGTAAAAGATATTTTCTGGATAAATAAAGTTCATAAGCAGATGAATGTATGCACGGGTGTATGAATAGACAGTCACTTGAATGGGACTATGGAGAATTTGTAGAAAAATGTTTCTTCAAAAGAATGGCAAGCAGATGTTTTTTAGAACTTTATGACTGGTGATATGGTTTTGTAACTTTCTTTCATGGGATATGTATTTATTAAATACATTTTGTCAGCAAACACTGTGCTAGGTGCTGAGTTTTAGAAGATGAGGTCAGTGGTATGTTGGCTACATTGGAGAAATTATTTCTCACTGCGGCTATTTGCCCAGTATAACCATTACCACAAGTCTATCATAATCACAGCCAACATCATGACCACCAAAGCCATTCACATGATCTCAGCCATCCTAACCAATATAACTGTGGTCACCATCATCAGAAGCTCCAGGCATTAACCACCATCCAACACTATGTCACGACAACAGTCGAAGAGTTCACAACAATATACTAAGTTAAGTCCTGAGGTTCTGTGTCATGAAGTAGTAGTAATATGAGGCTGATATTGTGGGTCCTAGAATGAAATTTAAAAGGGAGGAGATTTAGAGAATCATAAAAAGATTCAGAAATCTCTATGTCTCTGGAAAAAAAATTCAAACAAATAGACTGAAATCTTTAAGACATAATAAGCCTGAACACCAATAGATTAGGGGAGGAAAGTACATGGGGATTGGACATAAAATTTGGACTCCTGAGAAAGGGAATGGGATTTTCAGAATTGCAAAGCTCTAGTGCCAGATCCTAATGTAAGGTTTTCCAGGTGACTGGCAAGAAAGCAAAATCAAACTCCTTTCTAGTACATCTGGATCTCTTCGAAATTCTGGGGCTAAAAGGAAAAACAAAATAAATCTCTGACTTCAACATTAAAGAGAGGAAATCTCCGTCCTTGACTAGGTTCAAGGAAACCATTCCATTGCCATAAGTGCAGATAGGCTGAGCACTGGCAATTAAACGCAGGTGTGATCTGCACACATTGTGCTGATTCTCAAGACTTGTTGACTTCCACACATCCACTCACCAGGGTATCAGAATAATTTTGTTCTTGTCCTTTTTTCTCTATTTATTTTTACCACTGTGACTTCCATAGTTACAATGTCTCAATTTCACTTTTTTCTGATTGGGGTCTGAGATCCACACTATTCTACATGTGCCAGTGATTAAACGTACACATTTCAGATCAACTGATAGTCAGAATCACAATGTCTATTCAGAACAACAATTTATGATGCTCTAAAAGCTTTATTACTACAATCTATTTCGATAGCCTACCTATGTAGGGAACCCCTGAGAATTCTGTGTTTCCCCACAAACCTTCTAAATAAGAAAAACAGAAGCACAGGACATGATCTAGGGCCAGGCAATTGGTTGTACATTAGAATTATTTATAAGAATGTAAAATATATTATATAATGACATCTTTAGCAAGTGTTCCCTTATTGGTTTCTAATTCTGCTGTAACAAACTATCACAAAATTTGGTGGCTTAAATCAACACAAAACTGTTTTATAACACTGCAGTTAACAAGTTTAAAATGAGTCTTCATGGTCAGACAATGATACCAGGGCACCATTACTCTCTAGGAAATAATCAGTTTCCTTTCTTTTCTGTCTTCCAGTGTCAGTTCATATTGTTGGTTCAATGGCTTCCTCCTCCATCTTCAAATATAAACACAGTGGATCTATTTCTCACATCCCATCTCTGTGACCTTCTCTTTCGCCTTCATCTTTCATGTTTAAGAATCCATGGTTTCACCCATATAATCAAAGGTAAAAACTGCTGGAAACCTTAACCCCTGCTTTGCAGTGTAACATAATGTTTCCAGGTATTAAAATGGGGACATCTTTGAAGAACCACTGTTCTGCCTTCCAGTATATGCCTTACTGCCCCCAAATTCATAATCCAAATGCATTCACCCTCTACCAGCAACCTCAGCTCCTCAACACACTACACAATCCATATAATTATATTACATAGTAATAAACAGAGTAAATACTGACCTTGTTTTAATTGGCATTCTGTTTAAGGTGGCCAGCAAAAATGAGATTCCTCCCTGACAGCAAGTGAGAGAGAAGAAACAAGCCCCTTAGATCAGGGAACTTGGAATTTCAAAAGATCACTGGGTTAAAATAATCCCCAGTGTTCATCATGTTGAAATATTTTTAGGATTGCTTTTCTGTTAAATTCAAGAGTATGCAGCATCCTGGTCACCCTCATGTTTACACAGAGACCATGGGAATCATGTCACACCATGCCAACAAGAAACCTGGGCTCTCAAATCATGCCCTTCCATAAACTCAAAAAAAAGAGAGAAAAGCCATGGCATATTTCATACTACTTGACTCCAATTCCAGCTGACATGTTAACTTTAGACTGGGAGCTTATGGACTACCTCAGCTGTTTAAGTGCCTGCTCTGGCAAACCTAGTCCACCTTCCTTACCAGACTTACCCATAAGACAGCCCAAGCCAGCCAAAAGGAAAAAAAAAAAAAAAAAAAAAAAAAAACTTTCTCAACTCAGCAAAAGAGCTTAGTGGATTAAAGCACTTGCAAGCCGGTCCAGGGACCAGAAAAAGTAGTCAGATCCTTGGGCCTGCCCTGCCAGCTCCACCCTTGGGGCACGCTGAGACAGAGATTGAGGCTGGGTGTGGTGGCATGCACCTGTAATCCCAACACTTGGAAGGCTGTGAACAGGCTGTTCACTATGAGTGCAATGTAGTAGTGAGACCCTGAATATCCTGTAGACCCTTCCCTAAAAAAACAAAATTAGCCTGAATTCTGTGATTAAACAATTTATGTTTTAGTAACATTTCCGTCTTCTAGCAGACTTCCTTTCCTACCATCTCCAGATAATAGCAAGCCTACTCACCTTGTTTTTGTAGTTCTCATGGTCCAGAGCTCTGATCTACTGTTCACTTATGAGACTGTCATTTGCAATTGTGTTGATAAGTGAGACTATACATATGCATACTTGCATCTGAGTAAATGACTTTTCTAGACTAGAAATAAGGAAAAGCATTGGCAAAGGTGTGGATGAGGCTGAGGAGAGCTTGTCCTTTGAAAATATTGGCAGACAGTAAGTTTTTGTGAATTTTCCTATGATTCCAATTATGCTTTGCTACACAAGAGACATAAAATCTCTCAGTTGTTCCAAGTAAAGGACAAGATGCATAAATTCCAATGAGAAAGATTTATAGCAGTGTTGCTAAGTGGAAACACATTCACAAGTTGCTATTATAAAATAGCTTACACTTCTAAAGCATTTTTCAGCTTACTAAGTGATGGACACAATTGCAATCTGGTAGTAGTTATATACAAAACTTCTGGCTTTTTGATATGATTGCATATTCTTTCTTTAGCATTCATCCTAACCAGAGACTCCTAAAAAGGATCTGACTACTTTGATAACTTTTGTTCTCTTGAGAATTAGCTCTTTTAAAATGATCTGCAAAGTTCATACTTCAAATCCCTTAAGGCCATGGAAAGTCTTACCAGCCTAACCACATCATCAGCGAAAGTGCAAATTTCTCTTTGTCTTTGTCCTGCCTCAAACTCCAGGAGAAACATATTTAGCCCCTTATATGGTCCACTTGAAAGGCATCTCATTTAGACTGTTTCAAAAACAACACTGTACTGAAACATGGTGAAGTTATTTGCCTTTTCCAAACCAGGGCCTTTGTCCTTCTTTGCATTAATTATAAAGAAGAAAAATGTTGCTTTTCTCATAGCATTACTATGAGAAAAAAAAAGCCTGGACTCTTAAGTCATCACTTTAAGGAGAATTGTTCAAGGTAACAAGTCCATTACAAACACACACCTTGGAGTCTGCATAAATAAGGAATAAACCTTCAGTTGCCAGAGCGGTTCGTTCACCCATATTACTGCATTTTCTGTTGGTGTAGCAAACAAAATACCTGAAGCTGAGTAATATAAAGAAAAGAGACTCGTTTAGCTTGTGATTCTGAAGTTTTAAGGACATGGCATTAGCATTAGCTCAGCTTTGGTAAGGGCCTGATGGCATGTGGCAACACAGTGGCAGGAGCAAGCATACAAGGCTAGAGCATATGACAAGACCCAAAGCCAGACAGGGACTGGAGTCCCTGGAAATGTACATGAGTCCCTTCCAAGGGCATCTGTCCAATGACCTGACCTTGTACCACTAAGCTCAACCCCCTTAAAAGCTGCATATATTGCTACACTGCCACACTGAGTACCAAGTCTCCAAAATACAAAGACTGGGAAGTCAGAACTGCATCCAAGTCACGACAATACTCCAGCTAATACAGGCCTGTACCCACAAGTAGAGGAATGTATGAGAAACAAAATATAGGTAACTCTAGGTCGTTATTCAGTAAGAAAGAAAACTGACACTTGAGGTTATAGCAGTAATTATTTGGTTTGAACAGTGACAAAATAATTGGCAAAAAACATTTATTATCATGACTCATGAGGTATAATATATGTACCTAGCTATAGCGCTAGGCAGAGGACAAATAAAAGAAAATTTTAACTGTATATTGCCTGATATTAGTCAATAACATTTTGTGCAAAAAGGTAAACCCAATAAGAAAAATGAGTTATTTTACAAGAAATTTGGTTTCTTGCATAATCAAAGAATTAGATTGATTTTAGACTTCAAATAATAAAATAAATTGTAAAAGTCTTTGAATGGCAAAGTTCTCACTGAAACTTGAGTACAGTAGGGTGATTCAGTCTAACAGTAAAACTCAGTTTAAGGATAAAATTTCCCCACAAATCATGATGGACACCTTCAAACTAGCTGTCACTTAGGTAATAGAGATAGGAAGAAAAGGAAGCAATGAAATAAGACAGACTTGAAAACTTTGTCTTTGAATTTTGGTGTGGTTATTGGATAGACATAAAAAGGTCAGAATCAACCATATTTTTGAAAGCATACCTTCATTGGAATCATATGACTCCATTTAAAAAGCTTTTGATTGAACAATTAACCTGCCATACTTTTTCTGCTAGCAAGGAGGCAGCAAGAGTGTACCATCCTTGGAGCATAGACTCCAGTCACCAGAACAATGACAGATGCTCAAGAACAAATGACAGGGTGGCACAGAGAAAAAGGCATAGGCAAATGTTTTACCCAAATATATAGCCAGGTCTAATTACTGGAAATCTCAAGCCTTGAATTAGACTGCCTTCAGAATAGATGCCTAACTGCATTCTAATATTTCTACAACCACTGATTACTCTACAGTGCCCCCACTGTCCAGATGGAAACATTGCAAAAAAAATTTTTTTTTTCTTTCCAGAGTCCATTACTGACAGTGAGAACTGAGAAGAATTTTTGGGGAGGAGGAGGGCTGGATCAGGATGCTTTAAGGGCAGTTCTGCTAAGGCATGAGGATCTGGGGATTGAACCACAGCATTCTTACTGCCTTTATTTAAGCAGGCAATTAAGCAAGTGAGCTAATGGGCAGGCTCCCTTTGTGTGTGTGTGTGTGTGTGTGTGTGTGTGTGTGTGTGTGTGTGTGTGTGTAACTGGGGATTGAACTCAGGCCCTTGTGCTTGCCAGGGAAGTGCTTATTCCACTGAGCTACCTCCCCGGCCCCTGAGAACTTAGTATTCCATGCAAAATGGTCCATAACTTAGTTTATGAGTTCAGGAGACCATGATACCACCTGAGAACTATTGTCTGTGTTCTAGCTGAAGAAAATGCATGGGGTTGTCTTTCTTGGACAGCAGGCCAGAGAATTGTATGGCCATGATCAAATAATCCAATAATTAGTGACCATATGGATATATTTTGACAAGCTTATAGTTATATTTTCACCAAACCACTTCATTTACCTTCTCAATAAACATCTACCCATGTTCCAGACTCTGATGCCCTGAGGTGGAGCTATATGACTATGTCCAACAGAATGCATATGAGGACTGGGGAGATGGTTCAGTGGAATAAGCACTTCCCTGGCAAGCTCAAGGGCCTGAGTTCAATCTCTGGTTCCGCAAAAAAAAGAAAGAAAGAAAGAAAGAAAGAAAGAAAGAAAGAAAGAAAGAAAGAAAGAAAGAAAGAAAGAAGGAAAGAAAGAAAGAAAGAAAGAGAAAGAAAAGCTATGTAGGCCACTTTTGGTCTGAGTCTTTAATGTCTCATGAGCTTCCATCTCCCTCCTCATATTTCAGGAAGATGTTTGATGTCATGGTCTCACGAGAGGAAAACAACAAGAATCATCCAGATCCCTAGAGTAACAAAGACCCCTCACCAGAAACATGCAGTGGATTCCGTGGATGGAAATGAACCCAGCCAGCTGCATCAATTGCTGAGATGGGGAGATCAGGAGGTTATCAACTCAGACATAACACAATGGCTTGCTGTAATGTGAAGCACATCACAGCCCCCAAGGATGTGGGAGAAGGGGAAATGCAGCAATTCTTTTTGAAGAAACCCTGTGAAACTCTACATTTCCATTCTCCTTGCTGCAAGGGGTCATTCATGTTATCATTTTAACATCCTTTTAATACCATTGGACTAGTAGCAGTGTGCCTCATTCTGTTTCTGAGATTAGATAACATGCCATTTTCTCTAATCCTCACCAGTACTTCTATAAGGTTATCAATTTTATCGATATTTTCCTGTTTTTATGGGTTTGATACAGGGTTTCAACTACTCAGCTTCAACTCAGTGATCCTCCTGTTTTCAGCCTTCCCAGAGCTGTGATGACAGATGTGTGTCCACACGCCTGGACTTTTACTTGTATTTTCAAGGACTTAGTCTTTGATTTTGTCAATTTTCTGTACTGCTTTTTTTGGCAGCATTTATTTGTGTTCTAATATTTATTATTTCTTTTTCTTGAGTTGAGCATAAAACGTCTTATTTCTCTAATTTCCTAGATTAAAAGCTTTCTGACTTTAAATCTTTCTTCTTTTCTCATATATGCATTTCAACGCTATTGATATTTCTATAAACACTAATTTCACTGTATCATATAATACTTTTACATTTTTTTCTTAAGATCTTGCTTTGTCATAGCTTACTTAGACATATATTACTTAGGGCTGGGGAGATAGCTCAGTGAACTAAGCACCTGCCTGGCAAACATAAGATCCCGGGTTCAATACCATGTTGCATGTGATGCCAGCCCTGGAACCGGGTGGGTGTGGTGACACACACCTGTAATCCCAGCACAGGGGAGGCTGAGTCAGAAGGATTGCTGCAAGTCCAAATTGTTTATCAAGAACCTGTATCAAAAAGTTTCAGGGTGGAACGAATAGTTCAGCAGATTAAGTCGCCTTAAGGCAGACGCAGCAAGGGGGGTTTAATCCACAGCATACAGTGTTGATCCTGTTCTCAGAGTGCACAGAGACAGCAATTGAGACTGGGGTTGGTGGTGCCTGAAATCCCAGCAGTGGGGAAGCTGAACACAGCGGGATCACTACGAGGCCGATCTAGAGTCCAATCTGCGTAATGAGACCCAGTTGAACCTGTAGACCCTGTCCTAAAATTTTTAAAAAATGACTTGATCTCTATTTATGTTCCAGAAATCATTCTTAGTAATTAATAATGCTAATCATATTATTTACATCCACAATTATTTTATTTTTTATTTTTCTTTTACTGATTTTATTGAGAAACAAATAGCAATGAGACAGTTTCAAAACCAATTAGTAGGAGAGTTTCAATAACTAATGCATTGAATATTGCTGCCTTCATAGTGGTTATTCATAGTACAAGATGCAGACATGATATCCTGTCCAAACACTATTAGTACAAATCTTTCTTCTCATTGAATTAAGAGAAAGTAGCTGTATATCCTATTTTGTATATACAGATAAAAAATGGTCCTTCATATGCATCTACTTTTTATGCTTATTTTTGTCAGAGACGGGCATTCTATTGCCATTTAAATATTGTAAGTATGTGAATTCAATAAAATAATCCAATATAGTCCAGTAGTTCATAATAGTTCCACATTTATTTTCTTTTCTGCTTTGGCTAACATTTATCAACAGAAGTGTGTCAAACTGTCAATTACAACACTGAATTCCTCTATTACTCTCTTGCCTGTGTTCAGTTTTTTCCCCCACACAGTTTGACATTATGTTGTTAGATATCCACACATTAAGAATTGCTTTCATTTCTTGGACAACTCATAGTTTTATTATTGCATACAGGATCTCTTTGTTTCTAGTAATCTTCCTTTCCGAAGTCTGTTTCATCTAAATTATTATAGCTACATGGGGTTACTTTTCATTCATGTTAACAAAGTATTTCCTTTACTTTTGCCTGGGTCTTTGTTTTTAAAATTGATTTTGTCTCAGGTACTCTTCCCTCGTTGCTGGGACAAACACCTGACACCCAAAATGAAGGAAGGAAATGTTTATTCACTCACAGTTACTGCAGGATTCAGTCTATACTTGGACAGATCCAAGCAGAGTCCCACAGGGCAGACAGCATTAGTTCATGGTGATGGCAAAGAGCAAGAGGAGCCAAAGGAGGAGCAGCAGTAACAACGCCCACAGAGAAGAAGGTCTGTCTTTCTGTCTCATTTTTGTTACACTAGGCCATCGGCCTCAGGTTGGGTGTAGCACTCACGCTCATAATCCCAGCAGTACTAAGACCTATAACTCTGGAAGTCTCTGCCCCACGGTTGTATGAGGCTTTGGGGAGACAACTATACACAAACCATAACAGATTTATTATGAACAACATGCAGTTGGGGGTTTTTATAATCCTCTCCATGAGTGCTATTTTACAAATGATGTATTTTTATAACTCACATTTAAAGAGTTTACTGATGCCATTGGATTAATATCTACCATGTTTGTAAATCTTTTCTACATATTATATTTGTTCTTTATTTCTCAAGGAAAAAAATTGGGTTAAATTGGATTTTTTTTTTATTTTTAAAGAATACAAAAGAGTGGGGGGAAATCAGCATTAGAAACAATACAAGAGGGTTGGGGAGATAGCTCAGCAGTCTAAGAACCTGCCTGGTGAGTGCCAGGTCCCACCTTGGATCCCAGGCACTGCATGCTGTGTGGCCTGGAACTCTGGGTGCAGTGGCACATGCCTGTAATACCAGCAGAAAGGGGGCTGAGACAGAGACGGAGACAGAGACGGAGACAGACAGAGACAGAGACAGAGATGGAGACGGAGATGGAGACGGAGATGGAGACAGACAGAGACAGAGACAGACAGAGACAGAGACAGAGACAGACAGAGACAGAGACGGAGA
>PVKA01031147.1:0-26575 GCA_004027165.1 Ctenomys sociabilis
AATTATTGAATCTTTGATATAATTCAGCTATAAAAAAACCTGTAAATATAATTTCATGTATGCACCTTGTACAGTACCAAAACGTTATGAAAACAGTTTGCAATGTATTAATTCATCGACTCTGTATGGTTAAGGTGTCTTGAAACTGTCTGATTGACATTTGTATTTTAATAAAATAAAAATAAATGGAAAAAAAAGGAACCTCAGGAAAAAAAAAAAAATATATATATATATATATATATAAATGGGCAATGCCTATACTATCAAGTCAAACATAAACTATGAAAAACTACCTTGATGTTTTTATGGCTGTTTGGTACACACTCAGTTTTATTTCCCTACTTGAATCCAACACAGATTCACCAAATGTACCTTCACCAGTCATTTTAACATTTCAGGTACCTTTAAATTCCCTGGAGAACTTTAAAGGAATACCATGACTTAAGCCCCTGCAGCAAACACTCACTGGTCAAGTGGGCCTTGGGCCTCCTCTATACAAGCACTATATATATATGGGCACACATATGGGCAGAACTAGGGATTGAACTCAGACCCCTGTGCTTGCCAGGCAAGCACTCATTCTTCTGAGCCATCATCTCCCTGACCCTATACTAGTATTATGTCGCACGCATCCTCGCCAGCAAGGAAGACGCGACCACTGGTTGTCTCTGCAATGCTTTATTCTTCCATGGATTGAGTAGTTCTTCTTCCCCTCCTGCTCCTCCTGCTCCTCCTGCTCCTCCTGCTCCTCCTGCTCCTCCTGCTCCTCCGCTCCTCTGCTCTCCCCCTCCCCCGCTCCCGGTCCTCCCTGGGCAAGCCCGCCCCAAGCTATATACCACAAAGCGTCCAACCCTGAAGTGACACGTGGGCGCAGCCAATTGGTCCAGATACGCGGAAGGGAGCCACAGTCTTTGCCTTAGCCATATAAGGAGTTGTTTACTACAGAGAGCAGTCACCCAGCGGGGGGTGGAAGGCGGAAGCTGGCGCCATCTTTTAAGGCCCGGCTATTTGCGGCTATTCGCAGCTCTCTACAGTATTAGAGTTGATGCCAATGTGTAACGGCCACTGGGAAATTCTGAGCTAATGCATTTACTTCATGCTTTCCTAATAGCAATTTGTTCACCTTAAAAAATGTCTTCAAACTCTTCACCATAGCTATTTCAGTAACTGTCGCACATTTTTTGGTTTGATCAGGATTTAATTCCGTCTCTTCCCCTTCAGGAAGTCTCCTCTAACATCCGTACTTAATCTTCTCTAGGCTTGGCTTTTATTAACATTATTTCGCAATTTCCTATATCAGTGCTTAACCTTGCATTGAGCCTGCCTACAGGCCAGGAAGTCGGACTTGAACTAATTATGCCCCACATTCAATTATCTCTTTGACTTAATCACATTTTCATATGAACATATCAAATAAAGTAAAATTGAAAAACTAATGTGTAAACATACACTGATAGTATTTCTATAATAACTGTGTAAAGAGCTTAAACCTTGGAGCCATGCATGCCTGGATTTGAACACAGTTCTGTGACTTTTAGGTGGGTTACTTAACCTTTTTGCAACTCAGTTTTCTGAAATGTAGAAGAGAATTTGCCTCTTTTACTGTGAAGATTAAATAAAATAAGATACGTAAAAATGTTTTAAAATTCTAGTACACATTAAGCAATCAGCTAACAAGCCTACTTATTTATTAACTGAGTAAGTTTTTTATACCTAAGTTCTTTTAAATCAATACATTTTGCTTAACATACTTGTTTATGCATATTGCTTACACAGATTTATGGATTCCTCTGAAGCAGAT
The DNA here is from genome assembly GCA_004027165.1 of Ctenomys sociabilis. NCBI lineage: Eukaryota > Metazoa > Chordata > Mammalia > Rodentia > Ctenomyidae > Ctenomys > Ctenomys sociabilis. The sequence continues at coordinate 1,802 of PVKA01031147.1, forward strand.
GCTTATGTTCACATACGATGTTTTAATCATTCTTGCCTCCCCATTGCACCCCTTATCTTGTCCTCGCCCTTGGTTTCACCTGGGAGGAGTTAAATTCCTATAATATGTTTTAGGAACTAGATTTCAAATCTTTGCTCCAGAAGTGAAGATAAGTGACCCTTTATTCTTTACTGCTGTATCTAATAGCATGATTTCGTTACAGTAACGTTTTGCTGTGTTATTATGACATTACAATATTCATCACACGGGATGTTCTATGCAGCTCCAACACTTATGGATGTATCGTTGCATTACATGCAGTTGCATACAATTTACAGATTTTAAGCTGGTTACTAAATAGTAGGAAATTCTGATTAAGAATTCCCCAGAGGAGAGAAACAGAATTGAAAGGAAGTGAGGCCCATATCATGGGCCATTTAGTTGAATTAAACTTAGTTTCCATGCGACGGTATGGTGAATGATTCGATTCTACAGCTCTGGTGACTACAAACAGTGAGCTGATTATGAGACAATCTACTTCTCTGCGTCTGCACACTCACCACCCATGACTTCCAAGCATTTCAGTAATGAGACTCTACGGGGAGAAAGCCTGTCTCAGTGTTTTTTCTTCACCTTGTGCCATCTCCCTCACCTATACAACACACACCGAAGCTGACCCTGAAATGATATCAATGACAGCTACAGAGAAAAGGAAGCAGGGAGGGAGGAGGAGGGTGGGAGGGAAGGACCATAGATTTCAAATTGTGTGACTACAAAAAAATCAATGAAAATAGTTATGAAATAGTACAAAATATTTAGATTTGTTTACTTTGCTCTGAGACTACTCTTCATGATACTTTATTGTTTTGCTATTTAAAATGTGTTCAGAGAGTCCCACAACAGAAGTACTTTTCTGTTTTATTAAAGATTATTTTTAAATTCTCTGAGCAGTTTATAGAAAGATCTATATTCTTGCTGGTTCATGTGATACAGACCTGATTGTTATAGGCTCAATAAACTGTTATTACTTCATTTTATTGAATAGTCGCAACTATAAAAAAAAAAAATCTAACAGCTTCAGGTTCCCATTCATTCTTCACATTTGTCTCAGCCTTCTCTCATTTCTTCTAGGACTTTATTCTCTTCTTCATTCCTTCACCCAAGATCTTTCCGTTTATTCTATGACCAAAATGTACATTCACATTCTTGAAGCAGTATTTTCAGATCAAAGCATGAATTTTCATTCTGAAGAGTATACGTTTCTTCTGGGTTTAGCAACTTAAAAAAAAAGTCTTACAATTTTGGATTTTCACTGTTCACTTTCACATGCTTGGTCAACTAAGGAAGCTTGAAATGCAAATGCCATAAAAGAACACACAAACTGTATGTATTTTTTCTTCAAAGCACCTAAGGAGCAGATTTTAATTTTAAGAACCTAATTTTTTTTTATGTACAGATCATAAAAATTTCACTCTTCTAAGTTTTAGCACTTGACCCAGGAAATTTAAGCCAAAAAGAGAAATAGCAACGTCTGTTGTCTTTGCCTAACAATCAGTACAGGTGTCAGAGTTACAAAGGTTAGCACAAGGAAATCATTCACTTCTGCCAGTACCTAGATTATGAAAACACTTGACAGACACAGTTACACTGCTGTGAAGAGTTAAGTGGTTGGTCCTGTGTGAATCCATTTGTTTGTCTGACAAACAAGAAAATATTTCGGAGGTTAGTTATGCGTAGAAGCTTATGCCAGGCAAAGAGAACTTCATTTTTTGAAATGTGAGTGTGGATCGGTATGATAATAGTAATATGTACAACAAATGAAGTGTAGAAATTGGGGTCAGAGAGTGGAAGGAGAAAACACGAATGTTTCTATTTGTTCAAACTGTCATTGCTTGTTCCTCCAAAGGCCAAGCTATCAAACTACTGGGAAGTCACTGGTGATTTTCCAGTCAGGTAATTTGATGCAACAAAATAGAAGATCCGCCTTACTTAGAAAGGTTTCTTTGCAGTAAAAATAATCCCATCAGGCCATCAGTATTAGGCAACAGGATTTTGATCTTTGCAAAGGAATACATGAATTAGGATTGTACAGGGATCCAAGCACCACAGAGTGGCCCATTGATTTTTATTGGAATAAATATTAGTGCTGGTATAGCAACACCTACTGGCACACTCAGGAAGTAAAGTAGAAACCAATATGGCCAGAAAACGGTTTCCTCCATCTTAAAGAGGAAAATTACACGATTTTCACAAGCACAAAACTGACTACATCCAAATGAGGGAATGAGAAGGAAAATGACAGCTGTGACAGAAAAATAAGTCTTTGTATTTAGAATGCCATGAAAGCAACTATTGCACTTCCTAAAAACTGGGTGTCTCTCAGCTAGCTCCTAAAAATTGTCGTAGTTTATAGTTGAAAGTCTTCTTCTTCTTCCTCCTCCTCCTCCTCCTCCTCTTCTTCCTCCTCCTCCTCCTCTTTCTCTTCCTCCTCCTCCTCCTTCTGCTCTTCCTCCTCTTCCTCCTGCTCCTTCATTTTTAAAAAAAGTTCCATAATTACTGGAAACCATTTAGAAAAGTATGGAATAGACTGAGATACTCTCAGAGGAATCATGTTTATTTTTACCACAGATGTGAAGTCTAGTCACCAAACAATGAATAATACAGCATGTAACGTCATAGTCTGCCAGCTCTACCAATGTCTAAATAACATCTTAACTTAAAGAGACACTCAAGAACAGCAAGTACAAAAAAAAAATAAAAATAAAAAAACTCAGAACTGCTACAGAAATTATAATACATACCAAAAGGGAAATACACCCAGATCACTATGAATTCTGAGGTTCAGCACAATTTGGCCTTACCAATGTTTAGACAAACCACAGCTCCTGTTTAATTAAACTCATCAGTTCTATAATAGTTCCTTGAAAACACCACCCCATGGAAGTCAACAAGAAGTAACCTGCTACCTAAGTTAATCAAGTGGAAATCAAGACACTGACTAGCTATCCCTCAATTTTCTATGATAGTGGTGTGATATCGCTGCTGTCAGCCACACAGCCCCTGGAGGAATCAGGAGGCGGCCTCCAGAGCTCTGTTCCAGACTTAGGGAGCAGAAGCCTGACAGCAAGTGCAGAGGATCCAACCAAGGCAAGTCTGAGCCACCTCCAAACCATGAAATAAAAATCTGTTCCCTCCTATATGCAGTAGTAATGTTTACTTGCAGGCTAAAAGGATTCTGAGTTGGTGTGATTCTCCGTCACCCCTCATTTTTAAAAACAGTTCTACAATTGCTAGAAGCCAGAGCGAGGGACTCCTGGGTGTATCTCCAAGACATGAGAATTTGTGGGGCTTGCACAGAAGAGGAATAGTTTGGGGCTTCTATTACCCTATTCCAGGATTCCTGGGACCACCTCTTAACTGCCCGCTTGAGTACTAGTTTTACCACTTTCTGGACCTGGCTGTCAGATTTGCTTTGCTCACACACTTTGTGAGCAGGGCCGTGTGCCTTCTCAGAAATCTCCACTGCTCACCCTGGTTTCCAACTCAGTAGCTTAATATCTGTCTTTTGTTTTCCGGACAGAGGCCCCAGCCTCTGTAACAGCAGCAGTTCTCCCTCTCCTTGTGACAGACATCTCCCTGCCTGCCTTAAGAATCAATCAAATAGATGCCCCCACATCTACCCGGCGTGCATTCCTTTCTACTGTGCACGACTCAGAGAGCCCGGCCGACTCTCCTCCCCGTCCACCAACACTTCTCCCTAACTTCCATCCAGATCTTTAGCACTCACCACATAGCCCTCCACGTCAGCTCACATAAAACAATCCCAACTTCCTTGCCAACATAAACGTTTCCTGCATGTACATTGAGCTCTGTGGCACAGCACCAGTCCCCTTAGGACAGGAAGGGATTGTACACTTCTGTGCAGCCTTCTGCACAAATCCAAACAAGGTAAGTCGAAGAGGGGAACAAAGGAGGAAAGAGAAATTTAAAAAATGACTAGAATTGCACTCCAGGAAAGGCACAAGACATTAATTGGAGCAAAAAACACCTCATGTTGGTGAGCACTTCTGCGCACACTGCTTATTGGGCAAAGCGTTAGTATTTCAAATAGAAGAAACTGAGTTAGGCCTGTGCTATGGATAAAGATTTCCTCCTTCCACAGGAGGAAAGGCAGGACTGTGGAACTGGAAGGGGAGAACTGATCACACCTTGTCTGTCCACTAAGGGTTCCAGTTGGTTTAAAGCTAGTCTCAGACTGGCTGAGTCCAGGGCAATATTAGGGAATTTTGCATTCCTAAATCAAAATATGACAGTTCTGCACAGAGCTGGGATAGATCTGTACCTTATTTAAGAAATACCCACCTAGGGCCGGCCAAATACCTCAGTGGATTAAAGCTCCTGCAAGCAGGTGCAGGGGCCAGGGCTTTGATCCCTGGGGCCTGTTGTGCCAGCCCCGTGCATGGGTTGTGCCAAGATGGCAATTGAGACTGGTGTGGTGGTGCGTGCCTATGATCCCAGCTCTTGGGAGGCTATAAACAGGTGGATCATTATGAATCTGATCTAGTAGCGAGACCCTGAACACCCCGTAGACTCTAAAATACAAAAATTTAAAAAAAGAAGTCAAGAAATATTCTCCTCAGGGTTGAGAATATAGTTCAGTGGTATAAGCACCTGCCTGGCAAGTAGAGATCTTATTGAAGAAGAACCCATCTCCTGTGATACTGAGGTGGCACGTTTTATGTTACTCAAGGTCAAATCCCAGTCGGAGTTGTTTTGTTTTTATGTTCTGCAAAATATGTAGTATGTAGAAATTATGTGACTGCTTTATAATTCAGACTTCTTCCTCATTTTGTTCTTATGTGTATTTTATTTTCTTTCTTTTTTTCTATTTTCTTTCTTTCTTTTTTTCGCAGGGTTTTATCCACAGCACAGGCCTGACTGAACTTCCTGCAGACACCAGGCTGCCCCTGAACTTGCAGGCCTCCTACCGCAGCCTCCCAAATGCCAGAACACAGAAGTATGCCCCATGCTAAGCTCCATTTCAGGTATTTTTTTTAATTATTTCTTTGTTCTTCTACATTCATCTTACTTTTCCAAGACATTAGGAACATATTTTGAAAAAAAATGGGAAATATTTTTATAGCTTCTTTAGAGGTTCACGCACAATGTGTGTAAAAATAGGCTCCAGAGCATAAATCTCTATGAATCCCATTTATTTTTATAATTGCTACAATTACTATGGGATATTCTTTAAAAAGTCAATTTTTCTCATTTAAAAAAATTCATTTGGTATTTCAGTAATTAATCCACCTTCTACTAAATTCTCTGTTTAAAAATATTAAAAGTCTTATGCCTTCCTTTGTTTTCTTCTCCCTGACCTCTCCAACTGCAGTTTCAGCATAGTGGAAGGTCACGACAGACCCAGCCTGTCATGGGCCTTCAGCTCACCACTTTGGAGATAGCATTTGTCAGGGCTCTCAGGTCTGCAGAGCCATGGAGATAGTCGGCACGCTCCTCTCTTCCCCCTCAGCGCTGTTTCCAAGGAGTACAACTAGTAAGGTGCAGAGAGCAAGAGGGGGAATCGGCATCCACGCCCCGGAGCTCCAGGGTCACTGCCCAAGAACAAAAGCTGTGCACCTGAACGCTCCACAAAAACAGCCCAACTCCGGTAGGATAATTCGCATTCACAAGGTGCAAAAGCGCCTCACCTATTGATGGATCAGAATCCTTTCTACCCTTCCTTTCTCACTTGGACCACCATGCTAATAATCCCTTCCCTGCTCCCAGGGCCTTGGTCTGCAAACTTAGTACCTCCTCGCCAAGGGCAGAGCACAGTTTTGCTAACATCAGTTTGTTTTTAGGCTCTTATTTTTAAGCAGCCGCCTTGATCTGCCTCCCAGGGAGCTGCAGCGCGCTCACGTGCCTGCCTGCCGCTGAAGCCTCTTGTCTCTTTATCTGTCCCACAGATATTGATTTAGATTTTGGCCTCTTCACATTCTTTTAAACCTTTAAACGCTGGCTGTAGTAGCTAGAGGAGACACTTTGCTGAAGCTGGAATGGTGGCCCCAGAGAAGTGATTGGGGCAGCACACAGGCCAAAATTAGCCCCTGGCTCCGAAAGTCCTGCTCCCACTGAAAACAGTGGAAGCTGAACTCTAAGATTGGAAGACACATTTTCCTTTACATTGAATATAAAGGCTCTGTGAAAGGGTTGTGCTTATTTGAGTTTCTGTTCAAGGAGCAGAATTAGCTCTTTGTCCCATCACAAAAAGAGAGGCAGCATTGCTTCTCCAATTTGTCTTCCAAGGGGTCTTTTGATATCTAACAAAATTGCACAGACACCCTTTTATTGTTTCCCTACACTGATTGTTTAATATTACAAAAGACCAGGCACTGAACCAAGAGCTTGCAGTTTTCTATAGCCCTACAGCATTTTACTATAACATTGCCTAATCCCTTACAACCAAAATAACAATACAAACAGCCATGTTTAGAATCAACATAGGAAAAGGGAAAATGGGGCTCCAAGTTAGCAATGTGTCTCTCTGCTCACACAAAACATTGTCAGTTCTGACCTCACCAGAGCCACGAGCCTTAGAGCCCTGGTAATGCCTTCCTGGGCTTCAGAATACTCTTCTCCTGCACCGTTCATAGTGCCATAGACACAGGTCAGAGTTCCAAAGGTCTCACTATGGAGCTTGTGTTAATGACATATTCATGAACATTGTTATGGTTGAGATCTAAAGTGTCCCCCTAAATTCTCAGGGGTGTGGAAGTGCTCACCATGGATGAGCACCTTGCTGAACATGCGCCTCGCAGGTGGACTTGGCTAGAGGTGGCCTTGGAAGGCAACTTGAAAGGACGGATCCCGTCCCCAACTCCCTTTGCTTTCTGTATTGAGCAGCTTTTGTCAGCTAGGCCCTGCCACCATGTTTCTTCCTGGGAGCCAGCTAACCACACATTCAGGAAAACCATGAGCCAAACAGATTTTGCCCTCCGTGAGCTGTAGGTATTGGGTATTTGGTCCCAAGGACAGGAAAGAAGGCTAGCAGAACAATGGTCAAATGGCACAAGGAGATTCTAAGGGTCTTCATCTCCAGTTGCTCTGAAAGCTGATGCTGCTATGGATGTGTTGGGCACAGAAACCCTCTGTACAAACCAGTGGGAGTCCCCCCCATAACATCACTCAGCCACAGAGGCCTCTCTGGGGCTCATCTGCATGCTAACATGGCCGAGAAAGTTGTGGATTTATTCAGGAAGTTCTTGCCCCACTTTCCCCATATGATAGCAAATAGGAGTCCATGTTGTACACTGAGGAGAAAAGGCGAATTCACTCCTCACTTATTTTTGATTTGGCAGAACAGGGTTTGAACTCAGACCCTTGTGCTTGCCAAGGAAGCACTCATTCTACTGAGCCATCTCCCTGGCCCCTGTATCTATCTTTAATATCATTCTTACAGCAGAACCAATTAACCCATGTGTCTTGGTTACTTTTCCCTCATTGCTGGGACAAAATACCTAACAAATGAATGAAAGAAAGGTTTATTTAGCTCACAGTTAGTGAAGTTTTCAGTCCATACTTGGCTGGCTCCAGGCAGAGGGCAGGAGTTCATGGCAGCAGAAAAGAGCAAAGAGGGCAACTAGCGAGCCTCTCTCCCTTCCTTGAATCCCATTCAGGCTATCCACCACAGGGCAGGGGTAGCACTCACACCCACAGTGCCGGCAGTGGATTGATCATGAGTTAATCACAAACTTTAGGAGCCCACCCCAATGACTGTATGAGGCTTTGGGGAGACAGCTAGACACAACTATAACACTATGTCTATTTAATTTGAAAGATATCAGATGATACAAATGTTGCCTTCTAGATTCATTAAAACAATCTTGGTGAGTTTGTGATGAACCAAACCAGTTTTCTATCTACAAAGTAATTCCAAAGGCAGAAAGTAATTTGGCAATTTGGAGAACAGAGGAATGGGAATCTGACTAGACAAAGAGAAATCAGAGAACATTTCTTGGAAGTCTTGAACTGAGTCTTAGAAATTGTAGAATCATGCCAGGTATGGTGGTACACAGCTGTAATTCCGCCACTCTAAAAAGCTGAGGCAGGAGGATCAAAAATTCAAACCCAGCCTGAGCAACTTGGCAACTTACAAGATATTATCTCAAAATTTAATATAATTTTAAATGAGCTAGAGACACAGCCCACTGCAAAGGCCTAGAACAAGTTGTAGAATAGCACAGATATGTGTGTTTCCATTATAAGTATTCCAAAAAAAGACAGCATGCACACTGGCTGGGCAATCAGGGGAGTAATAGCATGCAGCTTAGGATCTGTATGATGCCCACTCAGGCTCCAGAGCTGCCTTTGGCTGCAGAAACCAGCAGTGCCCAGCACCCTGCGGGCCTTGGTTAGGGCAGCAAGAGGGCCCAGCTTTTCCAAGCCGTGGGTAACCGAGGAAGGGTTTTAAGTCAGAGTCTGCAGGGTTACATCCATTTTAGACTAATCTCTCTGGCTGGTTTTGGGAGGAGGGAGAAAAAGACCTGCAGACATGTACTATACTAGGAAGTGGAGATACTGTAGGAATTTTTTTTTTATCAGAATAGATTTATTGAGAGAAAGAAAGCTCCTGTCTTTATTTCTCTCAAGAAAGAACAGGGACAGGAGGGGGGCCCCAAATGGGTAGTTCCCCTTTTGTAGGAATTTAAAAGAGAAGTAAGTGATGTCAGAAGCAAAGGAAGTGGTAGCAGACAAAAGATGTTAGGAAAATAAAGCAGTGAGACTCAGTGAGTACATGATTATAAGAGAGGAAATTGGAGTGCTGAAAAAGAAAAGAAATTAAGATATATGAGTCCTCTCTGACTTAGGTGACCAGCTGGCTAGTGGTCTAAATTATGGGGAACACAAAAATTAGGAAATAGTTTGTGGAAGAAAATATAGGTGAAAGAACACTAAGAAAATAAGACAATATGCGGAGGGAGAAGGGCAGGGAAAGGGGGAGGGCAGGGAAAGGAAGGGGAGAGGAGGAGAGGGTAAGAGGAGGGTAGGGAAAGAAAGGGAAGAGAGGGGAAGGGGAAGGGAGGAGAGGGGAAGAAGAAAAGAGAAAATGAATAGGAATTATATGTAAAGTATATGTTCCCCAAGCAGTCCTCATGAAATACCACCATACAAGCAACTTGCATTTATCTCTCTCCCAGTAAATTCACCCAGCAATCAGAGCATTTTTTTTTCTTCTGGATAAATCTCAGGAATCTTATGAATTTCCTACTTGTTTTCTGGTAATAGAAACTACTACTATCACTTTACCTCACAAGCACTCTAGTGAAAGCTCTTTTACTTTAGTTCCTATTCTGAAATAATGTTGTGCTCACAGGAAGTTGTGAAGAGATCCTACATACACTTAGCCTAGTTTCCCCAGGGGTTTTTATCTTACACAAGTACTGTACAGTAGCAAACCCTGAAACTGACGTGGACACGTTTTGTGTATCCTCCACTGTGACTGAAGTGCTAAGCACTTCCATCGCCGACTAAACTACCCCTTAGCTGTCAAGCCCAAGGCCTCCAGCCACCATCTCTGACCCTTGGCAACCTCTCACTAACTTCCTCTGTCCATAATTCTGTCATTTAAAGAATATTTATAGTGTGACCTTTGAGACATGCTTCTTGCACTCAGTATAACATCCTTGAGTTCCACTGAAACTCACATGTATCACAAGTTTATTCTGTTTCATTACTAAGCAAGGTTTCACAATATGGAAGCACCACGGTTTGTTTAATTGTTTGCCTACTGACGGGGCACTTGTTTTGAGATTTACACTATGGGGGATCAAACAGTCCTGTGCACAGATTTGTGTAGTCAAAGTTTACATTTCTCGGGAACTGCTGGATCATACAGCAAATGTCTATGGGTATATGTCCCATACCGTATGAAATGTCCAGACTCTTTCTTTTTTTTTTTTCTTTATATATTTTTTTTATTTTTGATTCTAATGTAATTCAGAGGAAAACAATAGCCTTTTATTTGCTGGAACCAGGGATTGAACTCAGGTCCCTGCCCTTCCCAGGGAAACACTTATTCTACTGAGCTGTCTTCCTGGCCCCAACAATAGCCTATTCAACTTAGGGCACAAAATCTAAATTATAAATTGTGTAAAACTAATTAACTAACTCCTTCCTGACATACCCCAAATTACTCAAGGTAAATCATGTATTTATTTATTTATTTAAACTATATGCATTTGCCAGAGCTTTTATTTATTTATTTATTTGTTCCTTCAATTTTATTTTTTTATTAACTATATTGAGAAAAAACCACAGACCCAGTAGAAATTCTGAGGATTATCAATAACTGCTTTGAGAACCTCTACTCTAACAGAATAGAAGACACAGAAGAAATGGACAGACTCCTGGGAAGGTACAAATTACCAAAACTGAATCAAGAAGATATAACAACTCTCAATAACCCAATAACAGCCAGTGAAATACAAAATTTAATTTAAAAAAAAAAAAAAAACCTACTGACAAAGAAAAGATCAGGTCCTGATGGATTCACAGCTGAATTCTACAAGAAATTTATAGAAGATATAATCACCATACTCCCCAAACTCTTCAATGAAATTGAAAAAAGAAGCAGTCCTCCCAAAATCATTCTGGAGGCAAGTATTATACTGATACCAAAACCAGGGAAAGACACAACTAAAAAAGAGAAGTACAGGCTAATCTCTCTCATAAACATAAATGCAAAAATCCTCAATAAAATCCTAGCAAACCAGAATATAGCAAATTATCAAGAAGATTGCACACCAAGACCAAGTAGGATTCATCCCAAGGATGCAAGGATGGTTCAATATATGCAAATCTATAAATGGAGTACACCATATCAAAAGAGCCAGATCTAAAAACTACGGGATCATCTCAATTAATGCAAAATAGGCTTTTCACAAAGTCCAACACTCATTTGTGTTCAAAGTCCTATAGAAAATTGTAATAGATGGCCTCTACTTCAATCTGATAAAAAGCTATCTATGACAACCCAATAGCTAATGTAAATCTAAATGTGGAAAAACTGAAATCTTTTACTCTCAGATCTGGTAAAAGACAAATATGTCCTCTATGACTCCTCCTATTCAATATAGTTCTGGAATCATTAGCTAGAGCCATTAGACAAGATAGAAAAATAAAAGGAATAAGAATAGCTAAAGAAGAAGTTAAATTATCATTATTCATGGATGGCATGATACTTTACTTGGAAGACCCAAAAATCTCCATCAAGAAGTTACTAGAATTAACACACAAATTCAGTAGCATAGCAGGATACAAATTCAATATCCAAAAATCAGTAGCATTACTCTACACAGATAACACACAGAGAGGGAAATTAGAGAAATAATACCTTTTATTATAGCACCATGGAAAATTAAATACCTTGGAATTAATCTAACTAAAGAATTCAAAGATCTTTTCAAGAAAAATTACAGTATTCTGAATACAGAGATTGTAAAGGATTTCAGAAAATGGAAAGATATTCCGTGTTACTGGATAGGAAGAACCAACACTGCAAAGATGGCCATATTCTCAAAAATTGTTACACAGATTTAATGCAATCCCTATCAAACTACCCACAACATACCTCCCAGATCTAGAGAAATCATTCCTAAAATTTAGTTGGAACCAGAAAAGATCTAGAATAGCAAAGGCAATCCTGGCCAACAAAGACAAGGCAGGAGGCATTACAATTCCTGACTTGAAATTATACTACAAAGCTACTGTGATAAATCAGCATGGTATTGGCAATGAAATAGACCTGAGGATCAATGGAATAGATTAGCAGATGCAGAAGCCTCCATGAACACACTCAACCACCTGATCTTCAACAAAGGGGCCAAACACACTTACTGGAAAAAAGACAGCCTCTTTAACAAATGGAGCTGTTAAAACGTGGCTCTCTACATGCCAAAGACTAAACCTTGACCCAGGTCTATCACCATGCACTAAGCTAAAGTCAAAATGGATTAAAGATCTAAACATTAAAACAGAAACACTCAATCTCATGGAAGAGAAAGTAGGAGGAACTCTTGAAGACATAGGAGTAGGCAAAGAGTTCATGAACAAAAATCAAATCACACAAGTAGCACTTGAAAGAACAACTGGAACCTCCTCTTATTGAGAATTTTTTGCATGTGAAAAGAAATTACCAAAAAAGTTAAAAGACAACCCACAAATTTAGAAAAAATTCTGACAAACACTCAGAAAAAGGTTTCTCTTTAGAATATATAAAGAACTGAAAAATGTTAATGCCCCAAAATTTAAAAACCCAATCCAGAAATGGGCATCTGAGATGAATACACACTTCTCAGAGGATGAAATTAAACAGTGAATAAATACATGAAAAAGTGCTCCACATCACTAACCATCCGTGAAATACAAATTAAAACAGCCCTGAGATACCATCTCACTCCAGAAAAAATGGCTATCATAAACAAACCAATTAACAACAAATGTTGGAGAAGCTATGGGGAAAAAGGAACAATTCTCCATTGCTGGTGGAAATGTAGATTGGTGTAACCATTATGGAAATCAATGTGGAGACTCCTTAAAAAACTGGGACTGGAAATTCCATTCAAACCAACTATCCCCCTACTGGGAATTTTCCCAGAGGAACTGAAAATATCATATCATAGTGATATATTGTACCTATGTTTTTAGCAGCACAATTTGTGATAGCCAAATCTTGGAAACAACCAAGATGCCTGTCACCTGAAGAATGGATGAAAAAGATGTGATATTTTTATACTCAGCCATAAAGAACAATATAAACTCAAAGTCTTCATATATACCTATAAGTGGAATAAACCAGACCCACATGCATAAATATCATATAGTCTCCCTAGTATAAGAACTCAGAAGAAGAAATATAAATAAAAGGTTTAACAAACTCTCTCAAAATGCTGTGCCACTGTCCATTCCCACAAAGGACAGACCCAGGGGCTCTTTCTCCAGACAGCCTTTGGTGCCACCCTTTTGACTTTTACCCATTTTAGTAAGTGTGCGGCAATTACTCACTGTAGTTCTAATTTGCATTTTGCTAATGGTCAGTGATGCTGAATATCATTTCATGAATTTATTTACAACACAATGATCTTCTCCAACAAAACATCCACTGTGTTACCTTCCGCTTTCTAATTGGGTTGTTATGTGTTCTACCTATGTTTATTATTGAGTTTTGATGATTCTTTACATGTTCCAGATGTGCAGCATTTATCAGATGTGAGGGTTGTAAATTCTTTCACCATTTCATGCTTCTCTTTTTAGCCTCTTAACAGTGTCTTAGAGATCACAAAGTGAAACTTTCTAATGTTAGTGAAGTTCTTTTTTTCTTTTCTAGATCGTTTGTGTTGTTATGTCTAGAAACTTTGCACCACACCAAAAGCCACCCAGATTTTGTTCTCTTCCACATCTCAATTTTACAGTTTTATAATTTTCATTTCAATTTATGTTTTATTTTAATTAATTTGTATATAACACCTAAGTTCTTTTTCTTTTATTCCCTTTGAGTAGCTAACTGATCTCACATCCTTTATTGAAGGCCATTCTTCCTTCCCCAAATAATTTTTTGCCTTTCTCAAATCTCACTTTGCCTTCAGATTTATTCAGGCTGTATCTGAGCATTTCTTCTGTTGTGCCCCTCCTCCTATACCATTCTGTCTTAAATACTGAATATTATAATAATTCTTGATATAAGATCAAATTATTCCTCCCACTTTATTCTTCTTTTCAAAACTGTTTAAACTATAATAATACCTTTGCCTTTCTGTATTGATTTTAGAAGTAGCTTACCTATATTGTGAAAATATTATTGAGATTTTGATAAGATTTTCATGAAACCTGTATATCAATTTGGGGAGAGTCAAATCTTTACTGTAATTGAATCTTCCAGGTCACAAACATACTCTATTTGTCCATTTATGTAGATATACTTTGATTCCTTTCATCAGTGTTTTGTGGATTTTAACACAAAAGTCCTGCATTTGTTTTGTTAAATTTACAGGCTGTTATATTTTTTAGATGACTGTAAATGGTACTGCATTTTTCACCTTTTCATTCAGCACATTTGGAAATATGATTGACCTTGTATGATTATTTGTATGTATACTCCAGCCTTGCTGAACATGGTAGTTTGGGGAAATATGTATAGTACCTTTGAAAGTTCAGGTGAGGCCACAGCTTTTTCTATGGTGTGTGGTGGCTAAAGTAATTATTGTCTTGAAGTTGTGTCTTGTCTGACTGCCCTTTGCTGAGAAAAAAAGTCATTATGTTGTACACATACTTCTGTTTCTGTTCAGCTACAATGACTGACATTTCTGGGTTCTGGGCTTCTCCGGGCACCACTCTACAGTCCATGAAGAAAAAGAAAAGCAAGCTGAGGAAACTCATCATTGTGCCATTCCCCAGCCCTGGACTCCCTAGCTTCCACACCAAGTCTTCTTCTCTCAGAGGGCTTCAGCTCTACAAGGCGAGACAAATGGGAGGAAATATATCTACTCCACCAGAAGCCTCTGTGTCACAAACACTTTCACGTGCAATTAAGCGATTTTATCTTTGTCTTCCCATGACCCCCTCCAATTTTTCTTCTTCCTACACTTCTACAGCTGGATTATGACAATCCTCAGCAACTCTGTGGCTGCAGGCCTCAGAAAGAACTGGTGGATGTCTAAAATTGGCCCCTTCTCTTCAGGCACTTGAGCCAGATTCTCCAGAATCTGCTTACCAGACCCCTCTGAATGTCAGTCTCTGGGACCTCCATGCCCATGGGTAGGGTGCTGGGGGCCACATGTCATCTACAGGCTTCATGCAGTGCATTCCTCAGCTCTTACTGTGTGAGCTTCCCTCTGTTGAAACCCCCTGTCACTTAAAAGAACCCAGTAAGTATTCTTCCCTCAGACTCCACATCTGATCCATGGAATTTAAGTTTCACTTAGAAGAGTGGAAGGGAAATTATTAGTATGTCAAGTTCTCTATTATTGGCCTCTATTCCTCTACCAGTTCTTTTAGATTTTTTCAAATATACATAAGGTCCAGACTACTGCTTCCTGCTTGGTGTCAAGGAATAGCTATAAAGTACATCCTTGCCTTTATTGGTGGGGGAAAAAAGGAAGGAAGAAATTAGAACCCAGCTTTTCCAAAGAATTCCTACTCACCAAAACCTCTATAATTTTGAACTCTTCCCTAATTATGTGCTCAAAATAAGCAAAGCAGTTGTCGTGGTTTGGGGTTCTTGCAAGGGGAACAATATAATACAGGACACATTTTATGGTAGTATTTTATAATGAACCACCCAAGAATCATGTACAAGAAGTGCAGGAAATCTGGCCAAACCCATAAACACTAAAGACTCCAGTGGAGGATCTGGATCCTAATATCTTGAATAAATCCAGCTGAAAACCTAGAGTTCACATCAATGCCTCCCACAAGTCGAACTGGAGGCCTAGAGCCCCTGACAAATTGTCATGCAGGCATGCTTCATGGATCTGTGTTGGAAAGGCCCAAGGGTCAGTGGTGGAAGCTCGAAAGCCTATGCCAGTGGGATGAAGGATCTGTGGACCTGAACTGGGGCTAGGAAGTAACACTCAAGGTCAGCACCAGAGCTCCCCACAAAAGTAACACAGCCATCCTCAGCAACAGTGAGGTCCCAAGTTCCTCCAGCAATGAGGAAAGATGAGTTCCCATCAGGAAAGTCAATCCAATAAACTTCTCTGTGGAGCTGAGCTGTGCACCATCTTCCCCTCTGGAGTCAGGAAGCAATGCTCAACATGAGGACCAAAGCTCATCAGGAAAGTCAACATGACAAGGTCCTCCAGCAGAGCAGCCTAAGAGAACTAGCAGCATCCAACAGCTCCAACAGCATCCCTAGCAGTGTTCCAGTGGCTTCTCCTGTTTTGTCTTTAGGCTTCTAGCAACAATGCTCAGGTGGGCCTCCCATCCCCAGCACTATACTAGTTTGATTCACCTGAGTATAATAAGTTGACTGCCAGTTAGAAATCCACTACAGGAGTCAAGAGTCAAAATTCAGTTTCGTATGATTTCTATTGACCATGTCCTTAATCATACATATGTGAGCTAAATCCTGAGGACAAGTTAAGTCAGTCCATAAGTTTTTGCTGAATGAACATGACATGATTTTTGCAATTATTTAGAATTTCCTTCCAAAAGAGAGATCTCTTTAAAAAGTTGCTTTCCCTTTCAATCTGACCTGAGATATCATGCATGGGATGTGCTTGGCAAGCGTTCACATCAAGTTGTTGAATTGAATCCCAGAGGTACCACTGCTCACAAGCCCCCAGAGTCATACGAGGAACTAGCGGGATTTAGTAATCACGTGTTATTGAAACTGGTAATAGTTTATTATCTAAAATGAGTTTCTGAAAAATATTTCTCTTCTCATTAAGGACTTCATCATCAGCATTTACTTGTCAGGAAAATCCTCATAACATTAATGTAATTCTCGCCGTGGACAGATTTGAATATTCATACCCCGCTCAAATCACTGTTTTTCTGGCCTGTTGCTTATCTTTTCTCTCAGATAGGTAACTCATCATTTTTATGAGAAATGTATTGCAATTTTCCACTTAACTATATTTTGTCTGTTCTAATATGTAGACAGTAAATTTGGTAAGAAATTGAACTGGATAGTTATGGACGGTCAGGACACAAAAATTAGACACAAGTACAAATCTTATAGTTGTTCCCCTTATTAAGACATTTATCATTCTTCCTACTTTTGCTGTATACTCCCAGTAATACATAGCATTCTTTTAATTGTTCTTGTAATGTTTTAGTATTATATTTATGGAGAGCTTTAAAGACAAAAGCAATTTAGCCAATGTGATTTCTTTCTATGCTTATGCACAGAGCAAGGTATTATTATGTCATAGTACAAAAAATTCTTCCTCTACCTAACAAATAAATTTGTATCTCATTTTTTTATTAAATCCCATTACAAGGAATGGGTCAACAGTTGTTCTTTAGCACCTTTTGTAGAAGTAATATAGCTCTGCCACATGAGGTGATATGATGGCATTCTGCTTTACAGAGAACAAAGACACTACTGAGACATGAAAATTATTGGATCTGCAGATTAGTGAAATGAGTTATGTCCTACTATATCAACAATAACTTCCAGGATACATTGTATGCAAAGCAGCTTATAACAGTTCTAGCCAAGAGCACAAGAAGGCAACACTAATTCATACTGATAACCCAAACCTGGCATATTCCTTTATCAGGCAACTTATGAAAGCAACCCCAAATTATCACCCATGTTTAATATTAATAAGTTTTCTTTTTCCCTCTAGCTTTCCCCAGTGAACTCTCTGATAGTGAATCAGCTATTAAATCACTAAGAGTGGCCTGAAGCCAGATGTGTGCAATCAGGGAATAACACCGCAGGAGGCTCCGCACCACACCCTCTCCTCGCCTTCCAGAAGCTCACACTCTGGTGCATTACAATCACCACTGATGCGCAATTTTTTATCATAAACACTTCCTAAGTTAATATTATGGTGTGACTCCTTATTATGTATCTTCATATAAAAGCAAAGCTAGACATTCCAGTGCCATAATGCTGTAATATTGGACTGTTAGCCAAGAAGTAGCCAGCGTAAAATTCTCAAATCATGTTCAGCCTCCGGTCAGACCCTGAGCCCCACACGTGTCTACTTCGGTGTATTTATTTACAGCATATTCAGCTTTGCTGTGTTGTGTCAACTTGGCCGAATCAGCTCTGGAATCAGTTCCGGCAGTTGTCGTGTGGGGACCCAGCCCTGGAGGTGGGCAGGGCCTAGGAATTGAGGAAGGCTTCCTGTGACCCTGCCCAGTTTCCTGCCTCCCTGCCCAGCTTCCATTGAGAAGTCCCAGTCTTCAGAGGAGCTTGACCTTTGCAGCTGCACCAATTTGGAGAAGCTCCCATCTTCAATCTTCGCCTTGGAGCACCAGACTTTGCCTTGGATCACCAGACTTCACCTTGGAGGACCAGACTTCTCAGTCAGCATAGAAGGAAGAGAGAAGCTTGGAACCAGTGGAATATGGACTGAACCCTCCAGTAACTGTGAGCTAAATAAACCTTTCCTTCCTTCATTTTGAGTGTCAGTTATTTGTTTCAAAAATGAGTAAAAAGTAACTAAGACGGTTGCCTAGTGACTTATTCAGCTTTCCTATCAATGGGACTCTCTTGGTTACTTTCCTCTCCTTGCTAAGATGAAATACTCAACACCCAAATTGAAGCAGGAAAGGTTTATGTAGAGCACAGTTTGTGGAGGGTGCAGTCCATAATAAGCTGGCTCCAAACAGGATGTCATGGAAAAGGAGCAAGGGTCACAGCGGTGGAAGACAGCAAAAGTGGGGAGAGAGCAAGTCTCTTTTTGTCCCTCATAGTAAGCAGCTTACCTGACTTAGGACCTATAGGAGGGTAGCAGCACACCATCTGCCTGCACTCCTCTTGCACATGCTCAGGATGTTTACAAAGGGAGGATCCTGGCCCCCTGCTGAATTGCTTCATTAAACTTCTAAACCTCTCAAGTTGGCACAATGTATCAACCATTACAGAAAAACCCAAATATACACAATTTAAATGAAAGATTGAATTTAGCTCACAGTTTCAGGAGATTTAGTCCATAGTTTACATATGAACTAAACACCACGGAAGAAGGATATGGCAGAGCAAAGCTCCTAAATGCATGGCAGCTGAGAAGCAGAATAGACAGTGCCAGAGAGGAACTAGGGAGAGACCAAATATGGTACCAAATGTCACTGTTTCCATGACCCACCAGACACACACAGGGGTGTGCTTTACTAGCACCCTGGGTGTTCATAATCCAGTGCAGTTGTCATATGAGCACACTGATGCCCTGCAACACCCCCTCCTAAACAGGTGCAGCAGGGGCAGAACCTTCTTGTTTCCTTCCAACCTCTTCCACCAGCTCCTTCCCAGGTCTTGTAACAAGAGTTCCATTTGCTTTCCACCAACACCCACCCTAACCTTCATACACGTGTCTCTTCCTACTCAGCTTTAGGTTAGTTGCCAGAGTTTCCTTGAGTTTTACAAAGTATTGATAATTTGTCCCTTAGGAAAATTTTTCTTCCTCTAAAGGACATGATTGAGAAAGCTGCTTTCAAAGATCATGATTTGGAATCAAGCACTTATGATTTAGTCAGATTTAAAATGCAAGCAGGCATCCTTTTTCCTATGGGTTGCAAAATAGACTTGGCCTCCTTGTTTTTGTGGTGAATTTCACAGTGCATAGAATGTCCTGTTATCCTAGTTCAATTTGAACCTGGCCTCAGAAGATGTATGGATGTGCGCAAGGACTCAGACAGAGCACAGGGATCTGTCCAGGCATGCTGTCCCACAAGGACAACACAGCCCTGACCTCTAAACAAACTACATTCAAAGAGACTTGTCAATGTTGATACAGTTCAAGTAAGAACAAACAAAAGTCAACATAAAATTTCAACTCTTACAGATGAAAGAGGTTGGAGACATTATTGAATCTGCAGTTTCCATCCAAAAATGTTCTTCAAATGACTTTCAGACAAGGAAACTAACTCGTTAGGTGTAGGTCAGAACTGGTGATCACCATTAAATAGTTTTATTCACTATGCCCTGAAGGAAGGGTTGATATCACAAGGCTCTGAGTTAATAAAATACCAACAGAGAGCACACAGCTAAGTGACCTGGCTGGACCCGGTCAAGGTTAAAAGCAGAAATTACTACCCAGGATAGAAAAATGACCAAATGTAAACTTCAGGCTCCATCTCCAAGCCAACACAATCTCGGAAAATGTAACCATCTCAGCTGTGAATTGATGAGTTAACAATCTATGCTTTTAGAGGGGAAAAAAGAGGCCAAAATAACAGTGATTTGAGCGAGGCATGAATATTCAATTCTGCCTATGATGAGAAGCTACATTAATGATGTGAGGGTTGAACTGACAAGCAAATGCTGAAAATGAAATCCTTAATGGAAAGAGAAATATTTTTCAGAAACCCACTGCAGATAATAAGTAAATTATTACCAACTTCAATAAAATATGATGATGAACGTGCACACCTTTAATGTCTAACATTAGGGATCACCTAACAATAGAGGTCTCAGAAAGACAAGCACCTTTTCATGCTGCTCACCTTAATTTTAAAGTATCCACCTCTCCGTGAGATTTCCTTCAGCTCCTAATAAAAGAAAACCTTCTAGAAGGTTTCAAGGGATGCTATATCTTTAAAAGACTAAGGCAAGCTGGATGCATCCTTTTCCTCTCCATAGGAGAATGTGAATTTTTAAAGAATGTTGTGATTATTTTTCTCTTACACTTGTTAATAAATGTATATTTATAATTTTTAGAATAAATTTCACCAATCAGTGCTATTTAGGTATCTATCACATTAGACAAAACATAATTCATTTTCATATTTTAGGTACCAAAGTGGCCAAGGGTATTCAGTCACTAGGTGTTAGTCTGTTGTTTTCAGGGGCAAAAAAAAAAAAAAGATTAAACAAACATTTCAAGGGCTTCTTATTAAGGGACAGCATTCACGGAGCAAAATTTCTTTAAGATCCACAGTGCGGTGGCTTGCTGGATGAGTGAATGCCCAAGCTGAGCACTGCTTAGGAGCCAACAGGTAGAATGAGCTAGAAGAAAAAGCAATTCCTTTTTTTTGCTTTAGCGTTGCTCTCATCCTAGACAAGAAAGTTACTGAACCCATCCAGATGAAAAGAAACTCCAAAGAGCCTTATTAAAGAAGAATGGGGAAAAAATCTACAACTAAGAAAAAAATACACCAATTTCCAATATCTCCAACAACTAGACTAAGATTTTTTTTAAAAAAGTGGGTGGCTGGGTGGCCCAAGGAGGAGGAAGCTTGGGGCCTTAGGAATCAAATTCTCCATAAATTTCTGAAACCATACAGGAGATTGGTCATTTTGACAGAGGAGAAAATAGAATTGAAATGATACAGTTTCATGAGGGGAAGATACACTTAACATCCCACAGGACAGAAGACCAGGACTGGCCTGGGTGCCCCTGCTCACAGCCCATGGTGTAAAACTGGGACAGTGTCTGACAAGAGACCAACCGAATCGCCTCATCACTCTCCACCTGTCCCCAACCCTTGGTGCTCACGGGGCCTCTGACAGCTCAGTCAGCTCCTTCCCTGTCCTCTTCATCCTCACATTCCTATGTGGATGCCTTGATAGCAGATTGTTTCTCCCCGTCGAGGGTCACCTGCAACCCCCCAACCCATTCTTGTTCTTGACTCCTACCCCCAGACTGCCCACTTTCTCAGAAGAAACCCAAGTCTGAATCTCCACACAACTAATCCAGGCATCATCTTGGCATGCGATTCGCTGGCTCATGGCTCTTCATTAAACTCTAATTTATCTTATTTAAAAGGATAATCAAGGTGGCCAACCCCTAGGAGAGAGTTGGGGCAGGGGTAGGCAAGAATAGTTCAACACACCAAAACAGTTTTATTTCCCTATATTTGATCTTTCAATTAACCTACAACAGCATGAAGCTTTTGTTTTAGTTTTTAATCTAAAGCTCTGTAATCAGTCACTAATTTATCATAACCCTTGTTCTTTTGCTTAGGCTGATCACAAAAAGTTATCCAGTACAAATAAGCAACATTTGTACAAATGAGAGTTTTCCACATAGGCATAAAATGAGGAGAAAGGTCACATGTACTTGAAACTGTACGGTGTAAATGCACACAGCATTGTTTCTAGGGGAAATGTCATTTTTAAGCAATGGCTCTCTATTTCACTTTGGGTCAGCCAATATTTGATAATTATTTGATTCTTCCAAAACTCAGAAGATTTGAAACTGTAAATGAAATGAGGAAAAATGCACCTAATCCTTAAGTTGTCTCTCCACCATAGATGAGTCTGGCTCACTCAGGTATGTCTCTGCCTACGTCTTGGGGGAGTTAGATCAGACCTAAAGCTGTCGAATTAAGAATCTCCATACGCTGCAAATAAATACCTTGTTTTGACAGGGTATTATAGTTTCCAATCTAACCTAGTAAGGTTTTCCTAGTTATTAAAACATGATTCTTAATTTATAATGAAAAAAATAAAGAATGCTTCTCAGAAGAAACACTACTCCATGCCACTAGACAGGGAGCTGACTCAGGCCAGGAGGTAAAAAGCGAAACTAAGAGAACAAAGAAAATGGAGCAAGATAAGCTTTTCCTTTTGGAAAAATGCTATTCTTTTATTTTTTCAAGTATAATGTAAAACTTTATGTGTCATTAAATTTTTAAAACGTTTACTACTCCATGTTTACAGTACAGTATATAATGACTCCATCCCACATGAGGATTGCTGCCTGGAAAGGACACACTTTAGTTTTTTTAATGCCTTCCTCTCCCCTTCCTCCCCCACCTCTCCATCTCTTGGTTCCTTCCCCTCTGCAAAGCATCTGTCTCCCTGCTTGTTATTATCTGGTTTTTATTTTTCTCTTTAATTCTTTTTTATGCCATGGCCTTCTCACGCAAGAGAAGCACGCAGTGTGTAAACTGGTGCATCTGATAAATTTCCCCCAACTTCATGGTCTCAACGTGCATCTATCTCCCCCAAATGACTTGTTTGTCCTTCTTTATAGCAGAGTACCTCTCTACTATGTATAAATAGTGTGATTTCTTTACCCAGTTGTCTGTTGATGGACATGGAGGTTGCTTTCAAGATTTGACTTTTAGCTAAAACTTGGTAACAACTCAAACACCCATCAAGTGAGGAAAGGAGAAAAAGATATATTTTTTATATATAATAGATTGCTGCTCAGCCATAAAGAAGAATAGAGACTATTATAGGTAAACAGATGCAATTCAAGACCATAGTCATAAGTGAAATAAATCAGACTGACATGTGCAAACATCATATTGTCTCACTAGTATGAGAAACTGAACTAGTAAATAAGATTCAAAATATACAATAAATATTGTGAATTGGGAAGAAATCAAAAGAAAAGACAAACTGTGATGTGGGAAAGAGGAAAAGAGAAAGGGAAGGAAAAAACAAAGCATATTTATGCACAAGATAGTTAAGATAGCTATACAACTAGTTTCTCTGAGTTCATTGAAAAGAAAGGTTTGTGCTAATATTGTTTGGATATTATTGCATGTCTGCATCTTGTACTCTGAATAATTACTACAAAGACACCGGTATGCAATGTATTAATTGCTGTAACTCCCCTACTCACCTGCTCTGAAGCTGTTTTATTGAAAAGAAAGAAAGACTCGGCTGTTGTGGGCTGTACTGCTCTGAGCCACCATAACATCAGCGATATTGTATTATAGGGATCTGAAGGACCAAGATTTGGGGTGCCGTGAATATTATTTTAGTCTTGTGACTTTGGGGAAGAAATCTTGGAGGAGAATGCTGGGTCAAATCTTCTGAACAAGAGTCCAAAGTGATTTAAGGGGCTGGGGAGATGGCTCAGTGGACTAAGCACTTCCCTTGGCAAGCACAAGGACCTGAGTTCAATCCCTGGTTCTACAAAAAAAAGAAAAAAAAAAAAAAAAAGACAAAGTGATTTAAAAGAAGCAATCCAAACTAACATATTAATGTAGTAGAATTACTGTAAGGATTATTAAATATAAATAATTTGACAGAGAAAAACTCCCTTAGTATAAGTTTAAAGTGCGTAAGGGCAGCTAGATAGCTCAGCACACTAAGCACCTGCTTTGGCAAGTGCAGGGCCCAGGGTTCCATCCCCAGTCCCACGTGCTATGCTGGGCGCTGTCCCCAGGGCGCTCTGAGCTGGTGATCCAGTCCAGGGGTGGTGGCACCCACCTGTAATCCCAGCTCTGGGGAGGCTGAGAACAGGAGGATCACTACAAGTCCAACCTGCATAGTGAGACCCTGTGACAGCTACATAAATGGAATAAATAAAGTGCAAAACCTAAATAACTGCATCAAATATTGAAGTAGTTCGAGGTCAGTGGAGTGTCTGAGAATTAGACTTTCCTTTTTTGTAGATGCAATACAATAGAAAACACAATGACATGTATATCTAAAACTTCTCCTAAATGGTTTTATCATTTTTTTTATTTTATAACAATTTTGTTAAGTTATTATAACTCTGAATGTTCAGTCAATGGTTTATCAAAAAAATCATTACTTTTTTCCCTGATCATCTATGATATTTTTGGGCTCTTTTCTGTCAAACAGTCTTATCTCTGTCTAAAGAACAAAGAGCTGGGTTACCACGAGTATTTTTTTACTTTAATTTCTTGACTTTTTATGTATGTTGTGCTTCCTGCCAAATAGTTGGGCCATTAGAAACATGGACCCAGCATGCAGCGCTGCATGGTGTCCCCTGGGTGACCGTCTGCACCCATGAAAGACACCCTTGTCAACTCCATCCTCTGCCCTGCGGCCACCACTTACCCACAAGGATTTCCAAGGGTGAAGCTATTTTACTGCTCCAAATACTGCTTTCACTGCGTTGAGTCATGTTTTGGCTCCACGCCTAAGAGAAGGAAGACTCAATACTGAATGCAAATGAATTTTTTCTTCAATATTTTTTAAAAACACTTCTATAACAAAGACTTAGTGGCCATGTAACTGATAATTATATCAAATAACAAAATATATGTGTCATCTTATTTTTACAATAATTTTTTCAAAACATTATACAATATTATCTTCTTTTGCTCTGTAAGGATTCTGCTCTAAATTCAAACATAGATAGATAGATAGATAGATAGATAGATAGATAGATAGATAGATAGATAGATAGATAG
>PVKA01031148.1:0-26584 GCA_004027165.1 Ctenomys sociabilis
TGGCAATGGCCATTGATGAGTTCTTAAATAGTTAGATTAAAATATTTTAAAGATACCCTCAAGACCTTAAAAAGCAAAGCTAACCATCAACAGCAAGAAAGAGAAGCAGTTTGAAAGGACTTTTAAATGAGTTTACATTAAAATGCAAACTGTGATTATTTCAAATGCCCAAATACGAAGCAACTTCTACTAACCCAGCCCTCATATCAGAATGAAGCAATCCAGAATAGTTTTCTCTAAAGTTCAGAGGGCTTTAAAATGATCTATGGGGACAATGGTTTGAAGGCACATTGGCACAGTGACAAATAGAAAAATCAGTCAGAGACTTCAGCAAAAATGACGAAGAGGACTGCTAGAAGACAAAACATGAAAAAAACACTTC
Organism: Ctenomys sociabilis; assembly: GCA_004027165.1. Lineage (NCBI taxonomy): Eukaryota > Metazoa > Chordata > Mammalia > Rodentia > Ctenomyidae > Ctenomys > Ctenomys sociabilis. The sequence continues at coordinate 383 of PVKA01031148.1, forward strand.
AGTCTGAAGTAAAGGAGAAATAACTGTGATTTAAATGGTAAATAATAAAGATTTTTCAAACCAACTGGCAGAGGCAGAGACCTGAGGAGCAGGGGGAGTGTTTCACTTTGAGGAGCGTCTTGTACTGTGAAGGTGCAGAAGCATCTAGGATCAAGAGCTGGGGGGAGCAATGTCTAGAAGAAGTTGTTGATTGACTTCAACTTGTACAGAAGCAAGTAATGTGAGGTACAGCTCCTGTTGGCTCTTCTGCTGTTGTTCCTCTGCAGTGTTAAGGCATGAATGTGCACCTGAACTCTGGAATAGGGCATACAAGGAAAGAAGTGCACAAGAAGGAAGATCCTAGAGCTGGTAACAGAGCTTAATGATCATGTATCACAATAGTCATTACAAACACAAGGAAAATCACACTCTGCCCTCAGAGTTCCATCCTTGCTCAGTACAGCAGAGATGATCCATTATATGTAAAAAAATTGAGGGCTGCCATGTGCATATGGCAGGCTGGACAACACAGTGTTGGGTGGATTTCATAAGAACAGAGGGGACTGGAGGTTGTGAAGATGGCAGGGTATGGGGGAGAGAGAAGAACACATTGGTAGAAGAGGAGGGATTGTGTCAGATTAGCCAGTTAATGACACCACTTCCACCTATAGTTGTCACATCCTCAGTAGTAAGTTGTTCACTTTAGTGAATCACTCTGTCTCAGCTACTTTCTCTCACTGTTGGGACAAAATACCCAAAACCTAAAAGTAAGGAAGGAAAGGTTTATTTAGCTCACAGTTTGTGGAGGCTCAGTCCATACTGGGCTGGCTCCAAGGCAGGGTGCCGCATGTCAGAGGGCAGCAGTGCATGGCGGCACAAAACAGCAAAACATCAAGAGCCAAAAGGAAGAGAAAGGACAGCATAGCAGAGGCAGAGCGCAAGCCTCTCTCTTCTCCCTCTATTGCCTTTAGGCGACCTGCCCCGGGTGAGTGTAGCACTTACACCCCTTAATCCCAGAAGCCCTCAGACCCATAAATCTAACCTTGAATAATGAATTAATCACAAACTCTAGGATTGCACCCCAGTGACTGCATGAGGCTTTCGGGAGACAACTAGACACAAACCATAACACACTCCAAGTCTGAAAGAGAAATAATACAAGAAAATTTTTTTAATATTATTATTATTACTTTATATTTTGGTGAGGGTCTACAGGGTCTCACTACATAGATCGGACTCATAATGATTCACCTGTGTTCGTCTTCCCAGGAGCTGGGATTACTGGCATGCACAACCATATCCAGTCTCAGTTGCCATCTCAGTGCACCCTGGGGGCAGGTCAGCATAGCAGGCCCAGTAATCAAACTCCCGACCCCTGCACCTGCCTAAGCAGGTGCTTTAATCTACTAAGCTATTTGGCCAGCCCTAATTTTAGAAAGAAGCAAACTGCCAAGTGCTTGCCCGTGTTCCAAAACTTGTCATTTTTTCTGTTCCCAGCAACAGCATCTTATTCTTGGTAAGAGTCATCAAGCACTAAGCAAAGAAAACATTCATGAGAGGTTCCTGTTTTCTTCAATATAAAACAAGAGGCCTGGGAGAGGATTTTTCATTAAACTGCAGCAATGCACTATTTCGCTGGGTCACTTTGAAAGACATAAACGCAATTTTCTCCCGAAGGTATGATTGTACATTCAGTCTGACTTTAACAAATGTATAAAGTAGCTCATATCCAAATAATTATTTTCTTCCTGAAAGTCAGCTTAAGAAGCTCTAAGATTACATGTTAAATGCAGTACTAGGTTGTTCTGCTGCCTGAAGCTTGATCTAGATCAGCTGTTCCCGTAAACCTTCTGTGAAAGGACCGACACTGCATTTAAGACCATTCTGCCCCTCGAGTCGTATGACCTGGCATGAGGAAAGAATCAGCTGGTTGACCATATGGTTTTCTTCTGGGAGAATTTTAATTAATTTCAGAAAAAGCAACATTTTCACTAATTTTAGATATTAGCATGGAGCCTCTAACCCAAGGTCAGGTTCCTCAGAAGGATTTGTCAGCGCTCTTTTCAAAACTGTCAATGACGGTTACCAATGGCAGGATTCCTCGTCACTCAGTGCTGACTCTCCAGGGCAGCCCGTGTCAACCGAAAATTGGGGTCAACACTCAAGGCCCCATTAGCGTGTCATCCTGGGTGAAGTCGGAGTTAGGTGTTGAAAAAGAATTAATCTACTGAGCTGCCTAGGGTGAGAGCCCACAGGTGACCCAGCTCCTGCATCCCCGTCTTCAGCATCATGGTTCATGAGGGAGCCAATGGGAAAGCCCATTGCCCCCAAGGAAAATCCAGATGTCACTCGGTATTTGGATCGACCGTATTTGCTAGGGCAACCCGCTCGGGTCCCCCTCTGTCCCTCTCCAACAGAAGCTTTTCTTTCCAATAAAATTTTACCCTCAATCTCTGGGGGAAAAAAAAAACATATTTGCTAGAATATAGTGGAGTTGGATAGGTAAAGCTCATCTGTAGGAAAATAAAGGCAAGAATAAGTAACTCCCAGCCCAGGAGCCAGTTTGTTTTGAAACTGCACCAACATCTTTTGAATTAATGGATTAAAAACGTGGATAGATGTTACTAATCTGAGTAATGTTCTCAGACACAAAGTACTGGTAAAATGAAGAAGCCAATTACCACGCAACAATTCATCAGTGCATCCCACAAAGCATCTCTGATCTCCAGAATTTCTAAAGCAAAGCACTTGCTTCTGCCTGAAGAGCTGTGCCAGGGAGGAACAAAAGTCAATGATCATGAGCTTTTGTGCGTCGGTCAGGGTTGAGTTTGGCAAATCAACCAAAAATGAAACATAACACATAAACTAACACCCTGAAGATAGATTATACAGTGTATATATCAGATTGTAGCAAGACACTCATAAATCCATAGAATTAAAATAAAATTTACATAATTATAAAATAAATTTTGAAAATGTACTATATTAAACTAACAATGGACTGGAGCCTTCGCCCAGCAGTCTGAGCACCTGCCTGGCAGGAGCAAGGACCCAGGTGTGATCCCCAAAACCCTGGGCCAGCCCCAGAACCCTGTGGCCACTGAAACCAGGCATGGTGGTATGCGTCTATAATCCCAGCACCCAGGAGGCTGAGACCAGAGGATCACTACGAGTCTGAGCTGCACAGTGAGACTATGTATAACACACATAAATAAATAAAATTTAAAACAAATAAAGTAATGTAACAAAAGCAACCACTGCAAAAAAAAAAAAAAAAAAAAAAAGAATCCTGAGAATTCTTCTATGTCCTCATTTTTAACTAAGCATTTGTGTTAATACATACGACTTGTCTTCTTTTTTTTTGGTACAGGCTGTCACTAAGAAGCCTAGACCCATGATAATCCTCCTGTCTCAGCCTCCCCAGCTCCAAGATTATAGGTGTGTACCACCACACCTAATTTCAGTGGTCAACAGGGTGTATCTTGAGATCTGGGGCTGGCACAGCATGCGGTATCAGGGACCAAACCTGGGTCCTGAAGCTTGCCAGGCAGGTGCTTTTACCACTGAGCTATCTCTTCAGCCCTGTGTTGTATATATATATATATATATATATATATATATATATATATATTACACACTACACATTAAAAAAGGTTTATATTTTGTTTCAAAGTACATTTGTCTCTCGTATAATTTTAAATGTTTATTTAAAATGGAGTAGTCTTCATTTTGTACACCTCAGTTTCCATGCTTTAGCTGATAATACTGGTCTTCTGTCTAAGCAGTTCCAACTTATGTGTCCATGATATATTAAGTATAACTGACTTCACATAAAGTAAACTGAGGTGCTAGCATTACACTGCACAACTCACTGTGGAAACAGACATCACAAGCAGTGACCAGCAGGGTCATTTCTTTCCAGGTCTGTCAGTGTTGGTTACTCAGGTCAGACCTACACAGCAAAATGTGGCACTGTGGTTCCTCCTCTGTAATTTTTTGGTTTTTCTTTTTAATTTTTTTAAAATAAAAAAATGAGAAGACCTACTTTTCTATAAAATCTTAACTCTCCTAAAATACTTGAGTAGGAAATATGTGCATTTCTATGTCCATGCTAGCACTCGCCTTTGATTCATATCTACCACTATTTTCTCAATGGACAAAGTCTTAATATTCCAAACAGAACAAGAAAGGCTGTGCACACTTGCAATTTGGCCTTGTTTTGAGCAGTGAATTCCAACAGCTTCCCCGGCTCTGTAGAATTCTGTGGGTACCAGAATTTCATTCGCCCATTAAGTAAGAGCAAAGGAGGTTTCCTTGTTAAGCAGGTTCCTTGAACACAAAGAAGAAACACATTGAGACTTACCTACCTCCTCTAGGTCAGAGGCTGGTCCGACAGTCATGCCAATCCAAGAAAAAGAGTGGACCTGCACTTTTACTGTGAACTGTTAGCTTGTCTTATTTCTGGAAAAAATTCAAATCCTTCCTAAATAAGCTCCTAGGTGTTCCTTGGAGACAAGGAATTGCAGAGCCACAGAGTGGCGAAAGCATTTCCCTCACCATCAGCTGGTGCAGGCCTGTGGCCTGCTCTCCTTCCTTCCCCAGGTCTCCAGCCCACAGCTTCAGATACAGACTTGGCTATTGAGTTGTGCTTTCTGCTCTGCTAACAACTGTGTGCATAGAAAACTGCTCCCATGGCTACTTTGCTTTAGTTTCTTTTCTTTTTTTAATAGAAATAAGAATTAGGAAGCTTATAATTTCCCTGAATGCTCGCATATTGGGATTATTTTTACAAATTTCACTTTATACTATAATGCAAAGTTTTGCAGGGAAATGGCATTTGTTAATATAACTCAATAGAGTGATGATAAAAATGGGCCTACCATTAGAATGTGAATTTCCTATTCTAGTTAAATAGGTTATTTAAGTCAGGAATCTTAATTTCTTGCAACAAATGTTTTTGAGGGTACAGGGTCCTCACTACACAGCTTGGACTCATGGCGATCCTCCTGTCTCAGCCTCCCCAGTGCTGGGATTACAGGCGTGTACCCCCATGTCCAGTTTCAGAGGCCAGCACAGCATGCCTGGGATTCCACAACTGGCCTAGCAAGTTTTTGTACTTGCAAGGCAGAAGCTTAGACCACTGAGCTATCTCTCCAGCCCGAGTCATAACTCTCACAGAACAGGCAATGGCTAAAGGAACCACATCAAAAAATATCTGCGAAAAAAATCCTCTGCTTTTCTAATTATTATTGCACATTAATCTGACATGAGTCTTCTTAGTGAACTGCAAGCTCCTTAGGGAAAAATCTATATTGTTTTATTTTTTAGCCCATAATGCCCGGCCAAGAACACAAAAACTACTTAATACATGCATGTTGATGCGTTGACACATAATACTTTGTAACTGAATTTTGATATCATAATATTTCTTTGTGCCTCACCCTTTCATATTTTTAATTTAATTCCATGAGAAAGGCTCCCTAATGTATGAATATGTTGTGCCCTCAACTGTCTAAGTCAAAGAAGATGCATCTATTGCTCAGAGGCTTCTTATGTCAGCAGCAGTGCATGCTACCTATATTCCAAATTTACATTTTGCTGACCAGAGCCTTAAAGAGTATATGAAGCCATTTGACATTTTCTTTTTCTTTTTTTTTTTTCTTTTTTTTTTTTTTTGGTGGGGGGGATTGGTTCAGGCTGCCTTAAGAGCAGGTCTGGTAATGCATGTTCCAGGTTTGAACCATGGTCCCCTGGGCCTCACTGGGTTTGCCCAAGCAGGTGCTCAAAAGAGTTTATTAATTTTTACATTAAATTTTATGTGACAGATTTAGTACTGTATTTGTAAAGCAGTCCTTGGAGAAAATAATTTTCTGAATTCATAAATAAAAAGATATTATCTGAAGTAAATGATAAATGAATTCATAGAGGTAAGTTGATGCTTTTGATGTAGTGGTTTTCAAAGGTTCTTTTTCTAATGTATTTAGTACAGGGTCTACAGGTCTCACTTCAAAGGTCAGATCTGTGGTGACCCCCTTGTTTTCAGCCTCCCTAGTGTTGGGATTACAGGCATGAGCCACCATGACCAGTCTCAATTGCCAGCTCTGGGAGCCCTGGAGGTGGGGCTAGCATGGCAAGCTGGGGATAGACCCCGGGCTCAAGCTCTCCTAAGCAGGCCCTTTAGTCCATGGAGCTATTTGGCTGGCCCTACCTAGTGCTTTTTAAAAATTGAAAAAATGTTCATGAGAAAGAGTGTGGCCCACTTACTAATGCAAACAATGTAGACTGGAAAATAAGAAACAGATTGGGCAGCCATGAGTACTAGCAGCTAAAATAACTTCCTTGGAAACAGAGAATAAAGATGAGAAAGATTAAAGAAGTATCTAGACAAAACAACTTTTAACATAATAATTTCAAATATAGAGGAGTGGATTTATTAAAACAACTGTAATAAATTCTGTTAAAATTCTTAGCCTTTTTGTTTCTAGGTTTTTACTAACATGTATTTTAAAGGCACTTAATCCAGAAGGAAGAATGGAAGGAAGAATGTGTTTGCTAGAACTCCTGTCACAGAGCAGCATAAGTTGAAGGGTAGGACTAAGCAGTACAAATCTACTGCCTCATACACCTGGAAGATAGACAGCTGGTATTAGAGTGCTACTAGTGTTGGTTATCTTTGAGGTCTGTGAGGGAAATCCTATTCCACGCTTTTCTCTGGCTTCTGGCGCTTTGACAGCAATCTGCATTCGTCAGCTTGTAGATGCAGGGCCTGGTCATTGCCTTCATCTCCACAGGGCTTTTGCCTCATATATGTTTCTGCCCATGTCCAAACGTTCTCATTCCATAAGGACTTGTTTCATAATGGGTTCTATTAACTAATGGCTTAACTAATGAATGGGTTCTGTTAGCTAATACAGCTTACAGAGCTCATGTTTCCCTGGAAGATGGCATTCTAAGGTAGTGGCAGTAATGACTGTAACACATGACTTTGGAGGGGGAGATACATCTCAACCCATGATAGCATAAAGGAATGAATCACTCTAGTTATTACTAGAGATCTGTGAAGCATTTTGTCAGTTATCTTATAATAAAGAAAGTTAGGTATTTCTTGACTTGTCCATACAAAATCAACTTTACAAAAGTCAAATAGAGGCTGGAAAGATAGCTCAGCAGGCTAAAGTGCCTTCTTAGGCAAGCATGGGAACCGTGGTTTGATTCCAGGCATCCCAGGCCATGCCACCCGCTCCCCTAGCATGGGCTGAGCCCGGCTGAATCTGGGTGTAATGGAGCATGTCTATAATCCCAGTGCTGCAGACCCTGAAGGCAGGGGGATCACCGCGAGTCCAAGCTGCATAGTGAGAGCTTGCAATATCCAAATACATTTTTTAAAAATCAAATAGATTTTTTATATAGCATGAATAAGATGGTTGAGGAACAAATTTGGAAAATAGTTCCATTTTCAGTAACTTCAAAACAGAAAAAGAAATACAAATTCAGAAATCAACTTAACCAAGCATGTGAATAAGACTTCTGCAAAGAAAATCACAGAACTCAGAAAAAAGCAATTTCAAATGATGCTAGAAGATGAGAAAACCTGCCATGTTTATAGATCAACAGAATTAAGGTTGTTTCATAGTTCCTATTACCAAAAGCACTCTACAAAGCCAATGTAGCCCCCATCAAAATGTCAACGACAGTCTCCCACAAAGCTAGGGAAATAAAAAATACCCAAGGTTCAAGTGAAAAACAAAAGACCCAGAAGAACCAAAGTAATCTTAAGAAAAAGAACAAAGATGGAAGCAAAGTACTAATGGTATTTATTTATTTATTTATTTATTTATTTATTTATTTATTCCCAGCAATCAAACTTATGACCTTGCACTTGCCAGGCAGGTGCTGTGCTGCTGAGCTATATCCCTGTCCCCACCCCCATTTTAAATTATACTACAAACCCACAGGAAAAAGTAAAACATGGTACTAGCGCACAAATAGACATATAAGCCAATGGGATAAAAAACAAGACAGTAACAAACTCACACAACTATAACCATCTGCTTCTGGACAAAGCAGTTAAAACCAGTGGTGCTAGGAAAACAAGCTGTCCATATCTGGAAGATTGAAACTAGATCTATATTTCTTGCCCTGTACAAAAAAGAAATCCAAAATAGATCAAAGGCCTAGGTATAAGGCCTGAACCTTTTTTTTTTTTTTTGAACCGGGGATTGAACTCAGGCTGTTGTGCTTGCCAGGCAAGCACTTATTCTCCCCAGCCCCAAGGCCTGCTCCGTTGAAACTGCTAGAAACATATACACTTGGAGCCACAGGCACAGGCAAAGACAGTTTTCTAGAACTCCAAAGCCATAGGAAATAATAACAAGAACCAACAAATGAGATTTCATAAAACCAGTTTCACACAGCAGGAAAAGCAGTGAACAGGTAGAAGAGATACTTACGGGTACAGGGGCTCAGGAAGGAGAAAGAGAGGGGAGAAAATAACAATAAATGCTGGCAAAGATGCTGGAAAAACACTCCTTTGCTGCTGGTGGGAATATAAATTAATACAACCAATTATAGAGATCAGTATGATGTTGTCTTACCAAACAAAAATTAGAGTATCTTGTATCAAACAGAACACTACCTGCCTTCCCCAGTGAACTATAACTGTCTCCAGATACAGCCAATGTCCCCACAGGGAAACACAGGCAACCTACTGAGAACCACTATGCTAAGGGAAATGGCAGTCTTCAAAAAAAGAAAAATGATGCAGCAGTAATGCAAGGAGTATGGATTTAGGATCAGAATTAACCATAGAGTTGAAGTCATAGTTAGATTATGCTTAGCTAATATTTATGAAAAATAAATTTTAGGATTAGTATTAGATATAGTGGAAAAAGTTGAAAGTTAATGTACAAGATTTTGCCTATGTGTAGTTTACCTGTTACATGAGTAGCTTATTATTTAAATAAGTCATTCCACACCTAGTAAAGCATTTTACAAATGTAGAGGACAGATTTTCTATCACCATCATTTGTCTTAATTCATCACAACTATGCTGAATCTATTAAATATTGTTTTGATTGATCATAAGCATACTGTACTTATTAAATATTTTATGTAGATAATCTGTTTGCGGGTTTTGCTTAACAATGTGTCTTGATTTTAAATTCAACAAAGAATCACTCCTACTATCCCGAGTATTTATTTGTGGCTGAAAATTAGTGAACAAGGTTTTTTTGGGGGGAAAAAAACCGGGGATTGAACTCAGGCCATTGCACTTTCCAGAGAAGTGTTTATTCCACTGAGCCATCTCCCCGGGCCCTTGAACAAGTTTTAGAGATAAAAGAGTGACTCAAGTGATAAAGGCCATTGAATCTGTAGCCTCTAAGGAAATAGCAATTTGGATAACTTTGTACATGTCCAAAGAACAAGGCTGAAGAAAAGAACACGTCAAGCTTCAAAAGAAAATAGAGTCCACCAAAAAATATGTATATACAGTTCAGGAAAATAAAAACTTGTATAAATATTTTAATAATTTTATTTATGGGGGAATCCTAAAGGATCTTGTATACTGCAGAAAACCTATTATGTACAGTTCTGGCCCTTAAAAGAGAAACTGACAGTGTATGTGTAGTAACTGGAATGACCAAGTTTGCTCACAGTTTTTGCTTTTCTACTAAATGTCTAGAAGCTGATGCCCAGCACTTCGATGAACTCTTAGAATTATAAATTTATTGTTACATATTTATATAAGTTTTCCTTTGCTTAAAGTGTGGCATACTTTTTGACAGACTCTATATAGTACAGTTTCTTTAAAGAGTATATCCACTCAGTGGAATAAGCGCTTCCTTGGCAAGCTCAAGGGCCTGAGTTCAATCCCCAGTTCCGACAAAAAAAAAAAAAACCAGAGTATATCCACAGGAGGAGGAATCTATAAGCACATACACAAACTTTTGGAGACATAAGCTAGTAATTGATTTCACATTTTTATATGCTACATGACACAGTGCATGGTGGTTAAGGGCTTTGTTTGGTTTCATATTTGTTGCTTTCAAAATCTGAGAAAACTAATTAAATTTTGATGTTACGATTTGGGTAAGTGTCTCCCAGGGATCCATGTATTAAAGGCTTGCCCCCAAGGCTAGAGCTACTGGGAGGTGAGGCTCGGAGGGAGTTTTGTGATCACATGTGCATATCTGCTCACGAAAGAATCTGTGAGTGTGACCTCCTGGTGGTTGTCATGAGAGCCCTTGGATTCTCTTTGGACGACTATAATGAAAGGGGCAAGTCTGTCTGTAACTCTTTGTTGCTGTTTTCTCTAATCTGACGCGGGCCAGCGAGATAGCTCAGCGGACTAAAACGCCTGCAAGCTTAGGCAAGATTAGGGACCTCAGTTTGATTCCCGGCACCACATGCCTCACCAGCTCTGCCACCAGGTAGGCTGAGCAGCTGCAGAGTCTGGGTGTCACAGTGCTGGGGACACCGAAAGCAGGAGGAGCACCACAACTCTGAGATGTGTAGTGATATCCTGTAACAGTCAAATACATTTTTTAAAAAAAGATGTGATTCTTTTTTTCTGCATGGCTCCCTCTATAATGCTCCACTCCTGCCACTGTCACCATAGGCCAATCAAATAAGGCTAAATATTTTGGTCTTTAAGCTTCCAAAACTGCAAACTAAGTGTCCTGACTTGTGTCTAGATGTTCTCTAACACCTCATTCAGTATAGGTGGGGTGCTGTTCAGATATGGCTAGATCAAAAGTCTTGTAATGCCAGGATAAGGGATGCGATACTAGGACTAAGGGTATGAGTGTTACTTGTCCCAAGTGTAGGTAGCCTGGATAAGACATAAGGGACAGAGCGCTGCTGTGGTTATTGCTTGTCATTTGCTGCTTGCTGCCTTCTGTCTTCCCTTCTATGTCATGATCTGTTTCTCTGCGATGTCCCTCTACCACACTACCAGACCTTGGAGCCAGCCAACTATGAACTGAAACCTTTATAAACTATGAGCTATAAGAAACCTTCCTCCCTTAACCTGTGGTGTTGGTATTTTTCTAAGCAATGAGAAAAGCAACTAAGAATTGGGGTACTAGAGAAGTGGGGTTGTAGTTGTGAACATACCTGACCATTCACAAGTTCAAGACCTGTTAAAACTGGCTTGTTGGAGGAGGTTAGAAAGGTAGGAGATGATAGCTGAAAAAGAAACCCTACAATGCCTTAAACTGCACTTAATAGAAGATTCTGCTCAGAGTTCAGACCAGTATGCTGACAGGAAAGTCCTCAATAAAGACCAAACTCAATTGATATCCCTTAGGAAGGAGGACTGCATTGGCTGTTGATCTTCAAACAGTGTGTGTTACACACGGCACAAAGTCTGTCTACATTTTACTCTTATGCCGTCTCTTTTCCAGAGACTGAGATTAAAGGTAGCTGATTCATTAATCTGGCAAAAGAAATTTCAAGGCAATTAAATGTTGAAATTTTGGCAAGGGTGTTTATAGTCAGATCTATGTTGAAAATCAAGGGCAAAGAGCCCACACAATGATGTAAAACAGTTTTAGTTTTGGGTAGAAAGGAAGTTGTGGACTACAAAGATAGAAAAAAGGAGATCTTCATTACTGAAAAGAAACAGAGCAGAAAATATGACCTGAGGATAGCACAAGAAGCAGCAGGATTCCACCAACTACAAAAAGTGAAAGACTTTTCTTTGAGAAAAACATCCCCGGAGCACCACGGTCCACAATGGTGGGAGTCTACAGAAGTTTTTCCTCAAGTCTTGGTTTGTAGGCTCTCCACACCTTTAGCCAAGGAAGAACAAAAGCCAGCTCCTGTCCTAGCTGCCACCAAACCTTGGTATCATCTATCTTGTGCTGGTTTTAGGCCCATACAGAATAAAACAGTTGTGGAGACAGAAAGGTTTCCACCACAATTTTTTTTAATTTTATTTTATGCATTTGGTACAGGGTCTTGCCACATAGTTTGGACTCATAGTGATCCTCCTCTTTTCAGCCTCCCCAGTGCTGGGATTACAGGTGTGTACCACCGTGCCCAGTCTTGTGGCCCACTCAGTGTACACGGGTCAGGGTTAGTGTGGCATGTGGTGCCAGGGATCGAACCCTTGTCCCTGCACTTTCCTAAGTAGGCATTTAGCCTGCTGAGCTATCTCACCAGCCCCCACCACAATTTTAGAAAAAAGGAATTGGAAGCCAGGCAGAGTACCCCTAAGAGGGCAGTAGGTGAAGCTAAAGTCAAGGGTGCAGGGAAGACCTGAGAAGTTTGGAGAAGCTAGAAACATGGATAGTCTGAGGAAAACCGCAAGGAAGAAACAGAGACAGACCAAGAAAGAAGCCATGAAGGCCACCACCTCTGGAAGTGCAGTAGGAGAGGACAACCCAGGCCCTTGGAAGCTCACATCCTGCCACAGACTGCCTTGGACATGGAGCAGGAGGACTTAATTTTTCCTCTCTGATTTTGGACTTGCTTTGGTCCCATTCTTTTTATTTCTTTAATTGTACCTTTTGGAATGGTAATACCTATGTTGTACCATTGTATTGGAAATGTTTAACTTTCTTTTCATATATCCAGGGGCTTGCAGCTAAGGATTTGTATGAAATCTCAGAAGAGACTTTGCCCTGTGATTTTTTAGCAGTACTGAAACTATTAGTCCTTCAGAAACTTCTAGAGGGGGATTAAATGCCTCTTGCATAAAGGGATGTGCATGAATCTTTGGGGGTCAGGGAAAAATGTTATGACTTGTGTCTAGATTGTTTCAGAAGAAGCTGGATATAGAGTGTGTGATGCTGGTATTAAGGGTTTGTGCTTACTAAATTTGTCTACTGACTGATTTGGCATAATTCTAGGTGTTAGTGCTCCCCACCCTGTGGGTGGAGGGTGGGTAGCCTAGATAGAATATAAAAGGGACAGAAGGAAGCTACTAGTATTTCTTGTCATGTGTCATTGGCAAGTTTGCTGCCTTCTCCCTGCCCTGCTTTGCCACAAGCTGTTTCTCGTCTGCAATACCCCTCTGCCACACCACTCTCCCTTAGAGGCAGACAGCTATGGACAAAGACTTCTACAAATCTGAAGTCAAACAAACCTTTTCTCCTTTAACCTTGGATGTCAGGTATTTTTGTCTTAGGAACAAAGAACTGAAATAGTGAGCAAAAATTTTCTCTCTGTATAGTAGCTTCCTCAGATATTTCACTCTAGTAATTTAGAGCTTGTAAATACACCAGTAAGAAATACATGTAGGCAAATAGCAGTCATCAGTAACTTTCACTGAGGTCCCAGGAGAACCTGTGCTTTGCAAAAAGACCAGAGGAAATGAAAGAACACTTTTATGTAAGATGATGCTTTCCTTTAGTGGCTGAATGAAGTAGCAGTAGCTCTGAAAACAGAGAAAGAGACATATTGATAAAGCTGTCAGAGTAACATGCTTGAAAATAACTAAGGAAGAAAAGTGTTTCAGATACCAGGGTAGGAATCAAGTCAGGAAAAGCTTGTCAAGAGGTAACCGAGACAAGCCGAATCAACATTCCTCCATGCCAGAACATGGATCACACAATAAATGACGTCCAGCCTATTGCACTGCAGGTGGCTGCTTCATGAACTGTCTGCTCAAACCGTGGAAGCTAAACTAGAGTTTATGACAAGCAGAATTTATCTCTGGAATTGTGTATAAAGATGAGGACAGAGATCTTCTGAATCATTGTCTGAATTTTTCCCATGAACTCCTCAGTTAACATAAAATTGAATTTAGTATCTTTTTATTCTCAGCAGAATGGAATTTCTCATTAAAGACTCTTACCCGAGTTCCCCAAGTTCCTTGGTGCATAGAACTCTCAAATTTTAGACAAAGGTTTCCAAAACATATTTGCAAGAATCTTATTCCTTGCAGAAAGAATTTTATGCCTTCAGGATTATCTCCATCTTGAACCTGAAGAGGGAGAATGAAATGAAGCCCACACTAATGTAAATGGCGTATTTAAATCTGTTGTGAATGTCTAAGTAATCTCATCCCAACTATGATCGAGCTAGCCAGTAATGTAAAGATAGTCCTGAATTCAATTGCCAGTTGAAGTGATAATTTACACATAAAATAGAATTTAGCATTTATTCTGCAAAAGATTTTTAAAGTATCTAGATTTACCCTCATCTGTGTATGACAAGTGATTTCTAACAAAGTTTCATGGTTGAGCAAACACAATATCTTAAGCATAGTCAGAAAAGATCACTGCACAAAGTATTCAGGAATAAAACAAAATAATTCTAAAGATAAATCTTCCCACTGCCTCCTCCAAAAAAAGCCTTTAATATTATTTAAACAAATGAAATCTCTGCCAGGTAATGTTCTCAATGCTTTACAAATATTAACTTACTTAGTATTGTTAATACATGCAGGGAGGTAGATAATGTTAGTGTATGTACTTAGTATATTAAGAAAATTAAACCCCCAAAGAGATTTAGTTACTTGCAAAAGCATATATAATCGGTCATAGTTTAGCATTTAAAGAAAAACTCTAAAGGTTCTATCTGAATATTGATTTTGCTTGAATTTCCATGGAAATAAATTTAGAAGGGATTGAGTATTAGATCAGAGGTAGTGGAAACACCAAGAGGGCAAAAAAGATACAAAGAAGATACAAAGAAGAAGAGGAAGAATGCAGTAAGTGCATTTTAAGATAGAAATCCCAGTGGGCTCCTGAAGTTTAATCATGCTAAGAAACTAGGAAATGAAGTTGAGTACCATAGAAGCCCTAAATTATCTCACTCAAGGGGCATAGAAACTGGATATTTGTACACTAAATCCCTAGAGACATTGACTGCTGGCTACTTTTGGAATGTGGGAAAATATGCCACTGGTATTATGAGTCTACAGTGAGTATTTTGAAGGAGCTTTGACTAAACTACAAATGGTCTGATGTATAGAGATGCAGATGTTAACAGTTGCATATTCCCTGGAATGCACAGACGTGGTTAAAATTCAACAGGTATTCCTGGAATCCCAACTCTTACAGTTCTATCAGTGTTGTATGTAAGTTTACTTATTGTAGTGACTTCTCTTCACTGTTATGATCATTTGCAGTTCTAAATGGGTTAAACTAAATCAGAGTGGTTCATGTCATGAGCTAAAATTGCAGTGCTAAAATCGACCAATTTTCTCCCAGTCAACTTTTGTCATTGCTTCCACTGATCTGGATGGCTTGCTTCATAGAGTAACCCAGAACTTCATTCCCGAAAAGTCCAAGCTCCTGGATACCACTTCTCATCAGGCTATTGTTTCAGCAAAGTCCTATTTACAGCTATGACTAAAGAGAGAAGCATCAAGTAGAATCCTAGTAGATCTCCTGAGTTTTACAGCTATTCCTTCCAGCTCACTTAAAATAATAGCAATCCAGGCTGTGGAGGTAGCTCAGCCGACTAAGCTCCTGCGTAGGCAAGCACAAGGACAAGGGTTCCATCCCCAGTACTGCATACAGTGCTGGCCCCACCCTGGTACACCAGGCTGGCCCAGACACCAGGTGTGGTGGTGCACAACTGTAATCCCAGTGCTGGGGGCTTTGAAACAGGAGGATCACTGAGTCCGAACTGTGTAGTAAGATCCTGTACCAAATACATAAAATTTTAAAAAATAAATGAATACATAACAGCAACCCTATCACCTCTTGATAATTAATGTCAGTAGACACTGACACTCAACTGACATGTGGAGTGCAAAATGAAGAGATAGAAGCTAATTGTCAGTGTAACCTAATCATACACTGTTGCAGCAATGTCTGTCCACTTGACACCACTGTAACTAGACTGACAGGACCGGAAGTTACAATGATGAGAAACGAAGTTGCCCAAGTGCATCACTAGGAGGAGTGATAAATACCCTTGCATTCTCGACCCCATGCATTTTCCTTTCCAAAGTATTCATCTTGAAGAGCAACACTTACTAGTTACTATCCCAAAAGTTGGGGGAGACACTGGAACATTCCATTCAAGCAAGCAGAGAGAGTGTCTTATAACTAATATCCTTTAGAATTGTTACTATATGGTGAAAATAAATAGGAGACCCTTTTACCCAGGTTTATTATTGTTTTTAAATGCTCTGCAGACAATAAATCTTCTTGCTGTAGCACTGGGGGACCATACCCATTGCTACTTGGTTATGTCATTAATAGCACTTCAACTCCACAGCTATTATCTTCAAAGTGACTTCTTAACTGTGTCCGTAGGAGGTTATTCTCAAGTTCTGTAGTGCCACAATTGCTGGAAGAGGAAGGCTCTAAGCAGTAGTACCAACTTAGTTTGTGAAAATGGGTCTATACCTCTCATCTTGCCATAAATAACATATCTCAGGTATGTTAGTCTGAGGCAACGTCATGTGAAATTGCAGAAAAATAAATAAGATACACTTCATGTATCCAAAAAAATAGTACTGAGTGTCATGCCTTACATATACACATTCCTAGAACATATACCAAAAAAAAAACTACTGACCCCTTCAGGGTGGAAGGGGTACAGGGTAATCAGTTTGCCCTTTGTGTAGCTGCTTATTCTACAGCATAAAGTCACACACAGGGTTCAGCTTTGGCAGGAGCTAGGTGAGGAAGAGAGAAGCCAATTCTGCTGTCCTTCTGTATTGCCCCTTCTCCACCATCATGCCTTAAAACTCTGCTGAGCTGTTTCGCACATTCGGCCTCACTTTTAATGCAATGCGTCATTCTTCCCCAAGTTTCTAGAAGCAACCACACCAATGTCTCAGAACCAGATCTGTACACCCTTGCAAATTATCAGAGGCAGAATTGGGATAATTTTTCCATTTTATTAAACTCTCCATCCTCAGCCTCATACTCTAACCAGTATCATCCCCCTGTAGCATCTTCATTGCTCCAAACTTCTCCTGATATATGTTAGCCAGAAGTCCTAACTCTGTTCAAAATTAATACCCTATGTTTTTCCAGAAGGAAGGAACTATACTTCCCCGTGTGGCCATGCTAAGACTTGATGCTAGTAATTTGGTCTAGAAACTAAAAACAAAGGAGGGAAGACACATCTTGAAGAGGAAAAATGTATTTAGAGGTATGTGAACCCGAAAAAGCCTCTACATCTTCTTCTCCAGACAGAAGGATTTAGTCACCTACAGAAAAAGAATCAAGTGTCTCTGTGAGGAACATCCATCTTTCAGATCTAACTTTGGGCCTTGGTACCGCATTCCTTCCACCGTAAGGACCCTGTCCTAGAACAGAGCTGTGAACACTTAGAATGCAATCTTCTTCTTTGCTGGCTTTCATGTTCATAGGATCAGGCCAGGGGTCTACTTTTCCTTCCATGTTTCCTTTCAACTACAGATATGAGCATTCCTTCAAATGCTATCAGAGAAGCTTCTAATTTTTAACATGCCCTAAATAATCAGTAAACTGAAGTGAGTCTGTCATTTTGTTTCTTCAGCACCTGTATGGAACATAATATCAATCATGCAATTTAGTTATCTTGGCAGCCCCGTGTTTCGGACGTTATCTCTATCACATAAGCAAGTGAATTCCATTCCTCCTACACCAGCTTCTAAGAGCATCCTAGTGTGTCTCAGGCAGAAGCCCAGGTAACTGTGACACTTCAGTATGCCTGCAGCTTTTGCCTTCGCAGGCACACCAGCAACAGCATCCTAGTTGTTTTCTGCCTGGAAAAATAATGTCATTTCTAGAATTCTATCCTAGGATTTTGATCTCTAGGACAATTTTCATAATTAACATCTTCATAAGCAAAAGTGAAACCACAATTTGAGTACAGGATTTAATTTCAAAGAAAGAGTCTCCAAAGGGAAGGGAATGAAAAAGTGATAGAGAAAGGTATTGTTGTTTGGTGCCTTAATCAGCTGTGGTCTACATAAGATATCTTACACTGGATGTATGAAATAGCAAAACCTTATTGTTTTGTAGTTCTAAAGGCTGAAAGTGTAAAATCACGGTATAGCAGCTTCCATATCAGGTGAGAGCCCTCCTTCTGGGATGCAGATGGCACCGCACTGTATCCTTATGTGGCAGAGAAGGGAAGCAGACTGTGTCTCTTCTACAATGGCACTAGTCCCACCAAGAGGGCTCCATCCTCACCCACACTCTCCACTTCCACGTAGTGTCACATTGGAGTGTAGGATTCCAATATGTTAATTTGGGGCAGTAGAGACACAAACACGAGTGCCCAGCAGCTGTGATCTTTAAGAAGCAGATGGAGAGATGGAGACGGGAGCACTGAGGTTTCTTAGAGTGCCTTTGGGATCTACACCATGGAATGGGAGTTAGGTGAAGGAAGCTGGGTTGAATCCAAAGCCATCTCCAGGCAGAGCCTCAGCCAAGCTTACAGTCTCAGAGGGACAGCACCAGAACTGCCCCAAGCTGAGCGAAGAGGGTCAGGCTGTTCTATGTCTAGTCAGTCTGCCTCTGCATACCAGCTGCCCGCTGAGAGGGAAGATGATTTTCTCTGAGGCACACTTCCGGGGGGGGGTAGCTGGGGGCTCTGATGGGTCTTTCATTTTCAAGGGGGAATTTAAAGGCACATTTCCACCTCTAACACTGAAACAGCAGCAACTCTGTTTGGAAGCTTTAGTGTCTTCCTTCGAGATGACTGGAGCCTAACACTGGGAAAGACACAAAGGGAAAAACACAAAGCATCTGCCTCAGAATTATCCCACGCTTGGGACACAGGCTCGTGATGTTTACACCAAAACTCCCACTCCATCACGGGTCACCTCACTGTGCCAACCGCTTCCCTTCCTGGCATTATGTCAGATTTATTAGTCTGATAAAATTCTATCTAGGCTTTCTCTTTTATCTGTTCTTTGGGGTCATATCCAAAAACTATTTACCAAGCTTAGCATCACAAACGTGTTCCCCGTGATTACAGTTTCAGTCTCATGCTTAACTTTGTCACCCATTTTGAGCTAATTTTGTGCATGGAGTGATAAAAGTGTCCAATTTGTTTCTTCTTCGTGTGATAGCCACTCTTCCCAGCACTGATTACTGGAAGGATGGTCCTTCCACCATGGCATGTCCTGGGTACTTTTGTCAAGGATTCGTTGACTCTGTGCGCAGATTAAGTTCTCCATTCCCTTCATTTTGTTCCATTGTCTTGTGTGTCTATTTCAATGTTAGTACCATGTCACTTTGGATTACTATACCTTGTGGTATATTTTGAAGTCAGATAGTACAATGCCTCTGACTGTTCTTTTTTGTTCAAAATAGCTTTAGCTATTCAAGCTCTTTTATGATACATGAATTTTAGGAATTTTTTTATATTTTTCTGAAAATTTGCCACAGGAACCTGAGTGGAAATTGCACCAAATGTGCATATTGCTTTGCACAAGTAAGCGGAAGTGAGCTCAGTCATTGCCATGATTACAACGGCGTGAGAAGGGTGGTGGCACTGTTATGCTCACACCAAGTATCAAAGGCCAAGCAAGTCTATTTTCATCTTCTTTAGCTTTCCTATTTTATTACAAATATATTAACCATCAAAGGTAGAAATAAATCAATCTCTATCAAATTTAACATTTAAAATTTCAGGAAACAATGAATGATCCAGCAACTTCTCCCGAACACTTGAAAGGCTATATTAAAAATTAACCACAATTAAATAAATTACCTTAAACGATTTAGGCACTTTGGGGAGCTTGAAATGGATAATAACTTACAAATAAAATATTGATTTTCTTTCTGGTAGGTAATGAGACAAAAGAAGTGTGGTTCCATTTTCCTCAAGCACTTTTTTTCTTATGAAAGTTTATTGTTAATTGATCAGGTTTTATTTTGTCTTTTTAAGAGCATTTCAGGTAATCCTCAGTTCATCTCTGTCAATTGTGTGAAAACTGGGGATGGAGAAAGCAGAAATTTCCATAAGAGAGTTCACAAAAAAAAATAATGATTATGGGGTAAAAGTAGACATAGGCAGATTCTTCCCTTCAATTCTCCTAACTTCAGAGGCTGGCGAAATGGCTCAGTGGAATAAGCATTTCCCTGGCCAGTGCAAGGGCCTGAGTTCAATCCCTGGTTCTGCCAAAAAAAAAAAAAAATCAGTTCTTCTTAGCTCAACCACTAAATCAGAATTCTCTAATGCTACATGTTTAGGGCCTTCCTCTTAAAAGGAGAGAAAGTACTTGACATTTAGGAGAGAAAGTACTCTCCAACATCAACATCCCCCTGCCAGGCCAGTGACGAAGCTTTTGGAAGTCAGTGGACGCTAGGATGGAGAGTCCATTACAAGAAAGCCCAAGACCGAAGTGGCCTGGGGATAGGCCAGGCACGCCTCCTGTCTTCTCTCCACCTCTCTGGTCCCATGCTCAGTCAGCTGCTGCCCCGCGATCTCTTTTGTTCTGTCAGACAGTCAGTCAACTTGCCTCACCTCATTTAGGCCAATAAAGGCTACCATAAGGACTTTAAGGGTCAGAAAAAATAACTTGCTCTTTCTATCACCTCATGGGATAACATTTACTCTCCACCTCTGAAGCAAAGCAGACCCTTTATTCCTTCCACCTATAGCTTCATGCCACAGCTAAATCAGAACCAGGCTCGTGATTGTTTTACTTGAATCTTAGCCTACATTGTTCAATAAAGTTCAGCAAACAGTGTTCCAGGGTTTCAGGTTCTCACATTAAAGAGACTGTAAAAGAGGGTTAGGCAGTATGATCTCTTTAAGTCTAAAAATGTCTTCAGCTTCTAAAAGAGATGGAATTGTGTTAGTCCGAGAAAGGCATGAGATCCTCAGCTTGCAGTAGAGGCTGCACGAGTGCAGGGGAGGCTTTGGCTGCCTCCTGCCTGTTCTTCAACCCCACCTCCGCACTTGCCTAAGGGACAACCATGATGATGTCATCGTGAGGGCTTTTCTAACTTTACAGCAGCTTCCAAAAGTCAGCCCAAATGCTGAGATCGTTGCTTTTCACCAGCCTCATCTCTGTGCTACTCCGTAAACTCCCCAGCTGCCTCTGAGTGCAGTGAGCAGGTACAGATTTCATCACCTGGCTCAGAAGACCATGCAACATAAAAGAATTACCACAGAATTATTTATTTTTTGAATGTTCCACTTAACATTTCATAATATTAAGGTAGGTCACTGAAAAAGCAGTGAAGTGAAATCATAGGTAGGGGATAATATATTAAAATTTTAAAAATCTTGGCCTTGTGAGTTCTAAAGAATTGCTTAGGAAAGACCTTCAGATAAATAAAATGATGATGATTATTCAATGTATGCTTACTTATACATTTAATAGTAAAAGAGTAATAAAGAATAAACTTACAGTTTCCCATCCGGTGTAGAAAAACAGTCATCGCACTATCTTAACAAATAAAAATCCAGGCACACTATAAAGCTAATAGCTCTTTTTCGATCCAAGCAAAGTCATAAGGCAGGCCTCAGCCTCCAGACCAGAGAGACAGGCATATACAGGAATCACACTTGCTGAAGCAGAAGCTTAGGAACAAAAGCCTTTGCCAGAGCCAGGATCAGGTAGAAAAGCCTAAACTCTAATTGAGGAACCTTTGGAGAACCAGCGTGGAAAAGTCTGAGAGGTAAAATCTGAAGAGAACTTCTGTTTCACCTCCGGCAGTTGAAGCACATTCTCACAGTGACTCCTGGAGCAAAAGAAGCATGGTACGCCAGTGTTTTTATAATACACAGAACATGTTTCCTTCTTAGCAAGACCTGACCTCAAAAGAAACTCTCTACCACTAAGTAATTGGGGATTTATCAGACCATAATCAACCTTGGAGAAGGGAACTTCCTGACTCCAAGCCACTCTGGCAATCTGTCCCATCATAGGGCATATTCAGTGTTCGATCAACACAATTGTGAAGTTCAGTCCAAGGACCCAGACTTATTAAAAGACTAAAACACCATCGTGGGAGTACGGAGGTCTTCCCTTCTCACACTTTACCTCCACTCAACAGTAGTCCTGTTTGCCTTGGTTTCCTTTGCCTTATATATGGCTATCAACAAAAAATTATAAGGCACACTACAAGGAAGAAAACACAATTTGAAGAGAAAAAGAGATGAGAACTAGGCCCAGATGTGACAGAGATAGCAAACTTACCAATCTAGGCACTTAAAACAATGACAATTAGTATGCTAAAGGCCCCAGAAGGATGCAGGATACAATGAGCTCTGAAACAGGGAGGTGGGAATTCTAAGAAAGAATCAAATTGCAGTGGTAGAGGCCAACAACGATAACCATTCTGTTGGTCCTAGGACCATCTGCAAGCTGACCAGTAGACACTGGCTGTGGCACTAGTGGGAGATAAGTGGATTTGCCTTTGATCTCTTACATAGCCTCTTTCTTCTGTTAACTTTTTCCTCCTCATCAAATTCATGTATTAACTGCTTAAGGCTTCACATCTGTAGGCAACCCTTCCATGAAATAAGTAGAAAAAAATTGGATACTGCAAAATATCTGAAACATAAGACAAATGATGTTATTTTTGCCACATTGATAGTTAGGATGACAGATTAATATATTGGAAATAGAATCACTTAAAAATAAAGATTCAGGGGCTGGGGAGATAGCTCAGAGGCATATGTACCTACCTGGGAAGCACAAAGTCCCAAGTTCAATCTCCAGCCACACATGTGGTACCAGCCCCAGAAACCAAGCACACTATGCCAGCTCAGGAACCAAACATAATGGCACATGCCTGTAATCCCAGGATTCGGTAGCTTGAAACAAGAGGACTGCTGTGACTTTGAGATCAACCCGAGTGGCTACAAAAAAAAGTGAGCACAAGGCCCACCCAAACTGCATAGCAAGACTGTATCTCAGAAAAAGGAAGGAAGGAAAGATGGAAAGAAGGAAGGAAGGAAGGAAGGAAGGAAGGAAGGAAGGAAGGAAGGAAGGAAGGAAGGAAGGAAGGAAGGAAGGAAGGAAATGAGAAAATAAAGATTCGTATTTATGCTGGGAGATCAAATATAAAATAGGATCATCACAGGTACATTGGAAAGCCTGAGATATTTCTATGTCAGAAAGGTTTTCTTAAGGATTTTTTAAAATATTTTTATTGAGAAACAAATAGCAATGAGACAGTTTCAAAACCAATTAGTAGGAGAGTTTCAATAATTAATACATTGCATATTGTTGTCTTAGTAGCTATTCATTGTACAAGATGCAGACATGATATCCTGTAAAAATAGCTGTATATCTGTACTATTTTGAATATACAGATACAAAATGGTAGTTGATTTGGTTTTTAAAAATAATCAGGTAGCTGTACTTCCCTGTAAAGCTGACTCTGCCTTTATTGCATGCCTTTCTGCACTCCGTCACTCCGTTCCCTGCCATTACTTCCAACCAACTACACTACCACTGTACTATCTTTATGATGCCTCCCCTTCTTCTGAGTCTTTTCATGTGTGGAGCAAGTTTCTATAAATTATGGGATGTGAGCACACTGAGAGTTGAGATGCTTTGAGCATACCGGTAGCCACAGGCCAGATACTACAAAACATGTTCCTTAACCTGTGTGATTCTGTTTACTTGACTGTCTGATCAGTTTGATAGAAAAGTTTTCAGGATACTGTTATACCCTGACAAAATTGACTCCATTTTATTGCCCTTCTAACCTCGCCATGTTCCTGTTCTGTATGTGCCTACCCCTCCCAACTCCCTCACCCCTGTGACCCAAGCCTTATCTTGATGGACATCTGTACCCCTTCCCTATTTTTGAGGATCTTGGCAAACTCTGTGTACTTGCAACCCAACACCCCACCCAATGCTGAACTAATGACCCTAAAACTTTACAGGAATCAACTTAAACTAATGACCCTGCCACTTCACAAAAATCTCCCCACCCCTCCCCTGCCTTTGTGGTTTTTAGGCTTAAATAGTTACTCATTTCTACACTCAGGGCTCCTCTCTGTCTCTTGGACTCAGAGGGTGCTGCTGGGCACCAGCTAAAATAAAGCGCTTCAAATATTTGGACTTGTCCCATTGTCATTTAATTTTTGAGTTACAACAGATATATTTTAGCTTAATACTGTTAATCTGAGCATCTTGTACAAGCATATAAATTCAGCTATAAAATTTGCTAAAGACACAGACTTCTATGAAGATGTCTGTGTGTCAGAAACAAAGCTAGAAGGAGCACTGAGAATCTCAATATTTTCCAATATCACAGGACTCATCCAGTCTAGTGACAACGAACTTGACCACCCAATTTATTAATGTTCCAAGATAAAATACTATTTCAATATCATCCTAGTAACATGACATCATTACAACTAGGAAGTTCTAATCTTCTTCAGTTTGACTTATTTCTTCTCAATTAGGGTAGTATAGAATGGGATAAGCAGGTTGTACTCAGGAGTTTGGAGCACTGCTTCGGGGTTAGCTGTCTCCTTCCACTCCTTTTCACTTCCCTATGTTCTTTCATTTGCCATTGCCAAGGGCTATGGCAATGTCCAAGAGGCCTTCAGTTGAGTTCTAATTGGATCTTTTCCTATAAAAACACCCAAAGGTAAATAGAAATTGATTCCAGAGAAGTGGTTGGTATGAGGCTGAAAGTTCTGAGTTGCAGGATGAGAAAGTGTAAAATTCATTGATTTAAACCCACAGCCAGCATTTACTAAGTTCTGAAAAATATAGCAGGCAGCCACCTCTGCCTTGGGAGTTGACAGGAGTCTAAATCAGACAGATAAGTGAGACCCAGAAATCTAATGAGACCAAGTGACAAATGCAGGATAAGAAACTAAAATGAAGCTTAGCCTCCAATTTTGACTTCAGAAACAAAAAGTAACCCAGAAAAGACTTCCCTGAAGACCTAGGAAGACATCTGAGATTTGAAAACAAGCTTAGTTGCAAAATAGCATCTTCCTTGCTAGAGAAATGATAAATGTGTTCACATCACCTCTTCAGACAGTCTCAGACTTCAAAACACTTAGTCTCATAGCTATGAAGTGACCATTCTAGGAAGAACTTAGATGTTGACAAGTCCTGCCACAGAAAGTCTGTGTGTGTGGGCAGGGAATGCAAAAAACTAGTTTAGGCCTTTCCTACATCCTCCTTCCTGTTGCTCCTTTCAGAGAAATATAATTAAGGTAGAAGGATATAAAAAACATTTATAGATTACATTACACATATGCTCCTTTGATGGATAGTCCCGTATGAGCTAGCCTTACTTGGAACTTGGATGTTTCCTCATGGTGAGTTGACTCTGAGTGGTCCAAATAGCTCCCCTGACTCAGCATTCTTCACAATGTGACATTGCAAGTCTTCCCTTAAAGAGTTGGAATTTACTCCCATCTGTCCCACCCCTACCTTCCATCTAGCCCAGACTCTGACTTTTCTTTCAGCCAAAAAGTATGACAAAGTGTTCCAGCACCAAATCTCTACCTCCAGAGGTCTTGTTCCCTTGCGTCACTATCTCACATGCTCCCCACCCGTGCCAAGGCTCGGGCAGTGTCCTGGAGGATGAAGACCAAATGAGAGTGTTTCAAGTCGTCTCCCTGTCTAGCCAACATCCGCATGGAATTGCCAGTCTCTAGTCGGTCAGTGGACAACAGAGGAATGACGAAACTCAGCTGAGATCAGTTATGGCTCTCCAGACAAGACAGCTCACCCTTTTGGCTCACAGACTTATAAAATTAAAAATCATTTTATTGTTGTATGTTACTGAGATATTCTAGTTGTTTCGCAAGCAGCATTATTATGGCAATAAAAAATCAATACACTCCCTAATAAATTGATGTAAGGAGAATAAACCTTAATTTATGATAGATTAATTCATGAATGAGGAATTAAATGAATGAAAACAATATCACACACTAAACATAATGTTGAATTGAATTCAACCCCATAAAATACAGAAGAATTAACATCTCATGTTTTCCTAATGGAAAATTTTCATCAGTCCCAACCCATCTTAGAATATCTAGCACTGAGTCAGTGTGTCAACCTTTCTACTGGTCCCATGCCACCAGTCGGTCAGCTGTGTGCCCCCACCCTTGAACTAATGGCAGAAAAACAGAGGAGCTGTATCGAAAACAATCACACAAAACTCAGGGACCAGTCCTCATTATCGTCTCTGGCAAGGCAAGCAGCTGTTGCTCGCTGCTGTGTCTGCCAAGAGTGAATTAGTGGGCAAACAAGTGTGCTTTAGAAAGAGGAATAGAAAACTTCTCTTTTCTTTCCAAGAAGAGAGAGATTGTCATAAAACACACACACACACACACACACACACACACACACACACACACACCCTATAAGCA
>PVKA01031149.1:0-26574 GCA_004027165.1 Ctenomys sociabilis
AAAGTCAATACCCAAAAGTCACTAGCATTCCTCTACACAGATAACAAACACACTGAGAGAATTTAGAGGAACAATATATTTTACAATAGCACCACAGAAAACCAAATACCTTGGAATTAATCTATTGAAAGTAGTCAAAGATCTTTTCAAGGAAAATTACAGTACTCTGAAAAAAGAGATCATAGAGGATTTCAGAAAATGGAAAGATATTCCCTGCTCCTGGATAGGACAAACTAACCTCGTGAAGATGGCCATACTCCCAAAACTTTTGTACAGATTTGTGCAATCCCTATCAAACTACCACCAACATACCTCACAGACCTAGAGAAATCACTCCTAAAATTTGTTTTGAACCAGAAAAAACCTAGAATAGCAAGGCAAGCCTGGGCAACAAAGAAAAGGCAGGAGGCACTACAATTCCTGACTTGAAATTATACTACAAAGCTATTGTGATAAAATAAGCATAGTACTGGCAACAAAATAGACCTGAGGATCAATGGAATAGATTAAAAGATGCAGAAGCCACAAAAACTCACTCTCCAGCATAGCTTTGAAAAAGGTGCCAAACATGCTCAATTTAAGAAAGATAGCCTCTTTAACAAATGGTGCTGGAAAAACTGGCTCTCTACATGCTGAAAACTAAAAGTTTGCCCAGGTATGTCACAATGTACTAAGTTAAAGTCAAAATGGAATAAAGATCTAAACATTACAACAGAAACACTCCATCTCCTGGAAGAGAAAGTAGGAGGTATTCTTGAAGACATAGGGATAGGCAAAGAGTTCATCAACAAAAATTAAATCCCATGGATAATACTTAAAAGAATTAACAATTTCTTATTGCAAAGTTTTTGCACATCAAAAGAAATTGCCAACAAAGTGAAAACATACC
The DNA here is from genome assembly GCA_004027165.1 of Ctenomys sociabilis. Taxonomy (NCBI): domain Eukaryota; kingdom Metazoa; phylum Chordata; class Mammalia; order Rodentia; family Ctenomyidae; genus Ctenomys; species Ctenomys sociabilis. The sequence goes on from PVKA01031149.1 coordinate 890, forward strand.
TCACAAATTTGGAAAAAGTCTTGGAAGTAAGTATTCAGACAAAGGAATGCTCTCTAGAATTTATAAAGAACTAAAAAAACATTATGGCCTCAAAATTTAAAGACTCAATCCAGAAATGGATTTCCAAGATGAACATACACTTTTCAGACGATGAAATTAAGTAAGCAAATAAATATATGAAAAAATGCTCCACATCTCTGACCATCAGTGAAATGCAAATTAAAAGAACACAGAGGAATTATCTCACCCCAAGAAGACTGGCTATCATAAAAAAATCAAAAACAACGAATGTTGGAGAAAGCTGTTGGGAAAAAGCGACACTTTTCCAGTGCTTGTGGGAATGTAGTCTGGTGTAACCATTGTGGAAATCAGTATGGAGATTCCTTAAAACACTAAAACTGGTAATCCCATTCAAACCAACTCTCCCCTTGCTGAGAATTTTCCCAAGGGTACTGAAAACATTATATCCTAGTGATATATATGTACCTATGTTTATAGCGGCACAATTTGTGATAGCCAAATCTTGGAAACAACCAAGATGCCAATCACCTGAGGAATGGATGAAAAAGATGTGGTATATTTATAAAATAGAGTATTACTCAGCTATAGAGAATGATAAAATTGAAGCGTTCCTATTTAAGTGGATGCCAGTTGAAGATATAAGCGAAATAAACCAGACACACATGTGTAAATATCATATAGTATCCATAGTATAACAACTCAAAAGAGGAAATGCAAATAGGAAGGTATAACATAAGTAAAAGGAAAGTGAGAACTTGAGGATTAGACAATGAAGGGAGGGCAAGGAGAAAGGTTGGAAACATGACAGGGCAAGGCCATACATTTATATGCAGAAATAGGTAAGGCAATCATTCTGAGAGGTATGCTCTCTATAATTTATAAAGAACTAGCAGTTAATTGGTAGAATTCTCACCCTGACTGACCATATATGCTGATACCTACTTAACTAAACAACTGCACTGAAGATAGCAATGTTTAATAATAGGGTCATGCTTGGATTGCCTGTCATTCTGGTCTTCGAAATACATCCTGCTTCTCATGATATACCAATTATTGCCATATTCTCTCTCAAGTAATTTTTTTAAAAAAGGTAATAATGAAAAAAAGAGGCAAGAAAAAAGTCACAGGACTGTCCTGATATAATGCTATATATGGTTAGATATCTAAATCGCTGTATAAAAATATGTAACAGTTTATTCATATTTTAAAAACGTTTTAGTTTAAAATTTTTTTTCATATTCTGTAAGGACTTAAATTTATCATATCTATACTTGATGGAAAATACTTGTTCCACGTTATGCTTAAGATGTTTGATATTTAGACAGATAGGTTAAACCCAACTGCATATGTTTTAGGGTAATTAGTTTCTCTTCAGGAGGGTTAACAACCTAAATTTGCAGACCAAAACTTAGAGAATAAGGAGGGCCACAAGGACAGCCAACATTTTGTCCCTAGCCTTTCAAGGTCAACTAAGACTCAGGACATATGGGAACCTGTACTATAACATCATGCAACTCAGTTGTGTCCCAAATTTTCTGATGCGGCCGAAGAAGAAAGTGATTGAAGATGTATAGTGTGCCTAAGGAGAGTCATGTGGAGAGAGAAGATTCTCTCAGGCTTTCTCAGATAGTAAATTGGTCAAGCAATGGCCGTGACTCATCCATATGGCTTACATTGGCAAAGGATCTACAAACTGTGGTACATGGTTTCAGGATGATTCTGAGCGGACTTGACTGACATTATTAGATACAAACATTATATTTCTTGTTACATAGGTATTGCTTTATGTTGGTCTTAACCATGCAACAGAAACGTATAAAAATGAGTTATATAAAGTAAAGTAGTACTTTACTTTATTAGTAGTCTGAACTGTGAAAGGCTCAAGTCAACAACTTCTGACATTGTCAGTCCTACAGATAACCCATTACTGTTATGGACTACTGGACTATATTGGAATATTTTGTTGAATTCACATACATACAATATTTAAATGACAACAGAATACCCTTCTCTGACAAAGCTAAACAAAACAGGGAATACAAATGAATGACCATTTTGTATCTGTATATTCAAACTGGGAATAGATATACAGCTACATTCTTAGTTCAGTGAATTAACAGATTTGTTCTAATAGTGTTTGTGGACAGGATATCATGTGTGTAGAATGAATAACCAGTAAGAGAACAATATGCAATGTATTTATTATTGAATCTGTCTTACTAATCTGTTTTGAAACTCTCATTATTATTTATTTCTGAATAAAATTATTAAAAAGAAAAGAAAAATCAAATGTGCAATAATAAAATTGTAATGGGGACTTAAACATGCTGCTTTCACAAAGAGATAGATGAACTAGGCAACAATTAGCAAAGAAATTACAGAACCAAGTCAGTCTTGTGACGAAATAGACTTGGTTGACCTTTACAAAATGTTTCTCCCAGCAATGACAGAATACACTTTCTTCTCAGCTGCTCATGTGATGTTCTCCAAAATAGACCATGATTGAGCAAATACAAAGGAATTGAAATTATACAATGGATACTGTCCTTCCATAGTGCAATGAAACTAGATGTTATTGACAAAAGAACCACAAAAATACCATAAACATATGGAAACTGCATACTTACCTCCTAAACAACCAGTGGGTCAACAAGGAAACTAAACAAGAAATTAAATAATATTTACAATCAAGTGAAAATGTGGATATAACTTAGAAGAATCTGTAGGATACAATGAAAGCTGACTTGAGAGGGAAATTTGTAGCAGTCAGTTCACACATTAGGAAAATAGAACAAGCCCAAATAAACAAGCTTGTTCTGTACTTCAGGCTCCTAGAAAAAGAAGAACAAGTCAAGCCCAAAGAAAACAAGAAATTATAAACAATAGAGCACAAATTAATGCAACAGACACGAACAAATCAAAGCAAAGAATAAATGAATCAAACCTTATCAAAAAAGAAAAAAATCCTCTAATTTATGCAATATGAAATGAAAAGGGTAGGGCTGGCCAGATAGCTCAGTGGACTAAAGTACCTGCTTAGGCAGAGCGTGGTGATGCACGTTCGATCCCTGGCATGCCAACCCCACTTCCATGGTCTTCTGAGACAGCAAACGAGACTGGATGTGGTGGCACATGCCTGTAATCCCAGCACTTGGGAGGCTGAAAATAGGAGAATCACTACAAGTCCAATCTACATAGTAAGACCTTATAGACCCTGTATTAAATACTTTTAAAAAATGAAAAGGATGAAATCAGGGCTGGGGAGATAGCTCAGCAGAATAAGTTCTTGCCTGGCAAGTGCAAGGTCCTGAGTTCAATACTGGGAAAAAAAGTGAAATTACTATAGACCCCTATACAAATTCAGATCATCAATATCTACTTCCAAAACATTTACTCTTAGAGGCTTGGAAAACATGGAGGAAAGGGACAGTGACCTAGATACACATAAATTGCCAAAGCTGAGTCAAGAAGATATTCTAACTTTGAATAATCCAGTAACATGAAACAAAATTAAAAATTTAATTTAAAAAATTACTGACAACAAAAGCCTGGGTCCTAACAGATTCACAGCTGAATTCTACAAGAAATTTAGAGAAGACTTAAATTTACCCATATATTTCAGTGAATTTGAAAGTGAAGCTATTCTCCCAAAATCAGTCTTAGAGGCAAGCATTATTCTGATAACAAAACCAAAGATACTCCACTTAAAAAGTAAACCACATGTTAATCTCTAATGAACATAGATGTAATAATCATCAATAAAGTACTAGCAAATAGAAAAGAGGAAATCATCAAGTGGATTAAACATTGCAACCAAGTATGATTCATCCCAGAAATTCAGGGAATGTTCAATATATGCAATTAGGTAAATGTAGTACTGTACAACAGAGCCAAAGACATAAACCACGTGATCATTTCAATAAATGTGGAGAAATCTTCTGACAAATGCCAACACTTATTCATGATAAAAAGAAAACCCTACAGAAAAAACTGGTCTATATCTCAACCTCAAGAAAGCCATGAGAAACCAACATCATACTAAATGGACAAAAATTAAAGCCTTCAATTTGAAATCAGGAACAAGACAAGGATGTTCACTATTGCCACTCCTGAATTATTCAGTGTAGTTCTGAAACATTAGCCATAACAACTAGATGAGAGAGAAATAAATAGAATAATGATTGGAAAGGAAGAAGTAAAATTACCATTATTTGCAGATGACATTATACTCTACAGAAGATCCCCAAAACTCCAAGAGTATTGTACATTTAATAAGCAAATTCAGTAGTGTAGCAAGATACAAAGTAAATACTCAAAAATCAATAGCATTTCTTTACCCAACCAACAAATACACCAGGGGAAAAATTAGGGAAACCATGCCTTTCAGAATACCATGCCAAAAAATAAAATAAATAAATAAATATATAAATTATATTATTTACTTTTTTTTTTAGGACTGGATTACAAGGTCTCACGGTGTAGATCATACTTGTAGTGATCCTCCTGTTTTACAGCCTCCCAAGTGTTGGGATTACAGGCATGCACCACCATGCCCAGCATTGATTGCTGTTTCAGGGTGTGGGGGTGCAGCATGGCAGGACCTGGGATCAAACTCCAGGCCCCTGTGTCTAAGCAGATGTTTTAATTCTCTGAGCTATTTTGCCAGCCCTAAAAAATGAAAATCTTAGAAATCAGTCTCATATGGGAAGTGAAATATTTATACAATGAAAATTACAGAGCTCTGAGAAAAAGAGATCAAAGATTTCAAAAAATTAAAAGATAATATTTGCTCATGGATAGGAAGAACCAACACTGTGCATATAGCCATAGTACCAAAATTATTATACAGATTCAATGCAATCCTGAATAAAATAGCATTTATATACCTCATAAATCTAGAGATATCATTCATAAAATTCAACCAGACTCAGAAGAGACCTAAAATAGCAAAAGGGATCCTGGACAACAAAGGAACGCAGGAGGCATTACAATACCTCACCTGAAATTGTAGTCCAAAGCTACTGAAACAAAATCAGCATGGTAGGGACTGTGGGTTATCTCAGTTGTTTAAGTGCCTGCTTATGCAAATACAGTCAGGCTCAGGGAAAAGCAGTTTGATCCGCAGATCCACATGTCTTACTAGACCTGCCCTTAAGGCAGCCTGAGACAGCTAAAGAAAATCCTTCTCAGCTTTGGGGCTTGCTAATTAGCTCAGTTGTTTAAGCACCTGCATGAGCAAACCCAGTCAGCCTTGCATGACCACAGTTTGGTACCCAGCTGCACATGCCACACTACATCTGCCACCCTTAACGCAACCTGAGACATCAAAAAAATCCTCAAAATCAGCATGATACAGGCAAAAAAGAAGCAGAACTGAGGATCAACTGAACGTATTAGAACATGAATACACAACTACAAACACACTCAGCAACTTTATACTTGAAAAAGGGGCCAAACATACTCACTGTAAGAAAGATAGTAACTTTAAAAACTTTTTCCACATGTTAAAGGCTTGAATTAGAACTGTATCTACCACTATGAACAAAAACTACAGTCAAAATGGATCAAAAATTTACGTATTAAATCTGAAACCCTAAATTTCCCGGAGGAAGAGGTAGGTAGAAATTTAGAGACATTGGGATAGATAGTTTATGAACAAAAACAAAATGCATGGGAAATACTTCAAAGAATCAACAACTGGACTCTCATCTTTTTGAAAAGTTTCTGCACGTCAAATCAACAGAGTAAAAAGAATACCCATGAACAAGGAAAAATTTATAGCCAACTCTCCCTCTGACAAAGCCTTCTACCTAGAATGTGTAAAGAATTTTAAAAATCAGGCCTCCAAATTGAATAACCCTATCCAAAAATGGGCATCTGAAATGCATATACACTTTACAGATGAAGAAATACACACAACAAATAAATATACAAGAAGATGTTCAACAACATTGGTCTTTTGACAAATGCAAATTAAAACAACAGTGAGATTCCATGAAACCCCAGAAAGAATGGCTATCTTGAAGAAGTCAACCAAGAACAAATGCTGGAGGGGCTTTGTGGGAAAAGGAATCCTTTTACACTGATGGTGGGAATGTAAACTGGTGCAACACTTTCAAAATCATCGTGTAGATTACTCCAAAAGCTAGGATTGGGGCTTGAGAGATAGCTCAGTGGTTTAATTACTTGCCTAGAAAGTGTAGGAACCAAGATTTGATCCCTAGTACCACATGTCATGCTGACCACCTGTAATGGTGAGCAAGGTGGTGCGCACCTATAATCCCACCACTGGGGAGGCTGAGACAAGCTAGGCCTAGGTGAGTAGCGAGACTCTGTACCAAATAAATAAATAAATAATAAAAGATTTCTTAAACATTAAATAAAAACTAGGACTGGAGTTGCCATTCAACTCAGCTGTCTCTCTCCTAGGTATTTTTCTAGAACTGAAAACATCATACTACAATGACTTAGGTGCACCTATGTTTATAGTGGTACAATTTGTCATAGCTAAATCTTGGAAGCAACCCAAATAACCATCAACTGAGGAATGTATAAAGAAGATATGGCATTTTTTGTTTTACAAAATGCAGTATTATTCAGCTATAAAAAAGCAAAAAACCAAGTTTTTTATTTGTAAATAGATGCAACTAGAGACCACACCCATGCATAAAATATATCTGACCTGCACATACAAACATTGTATCGCCTTCTTAAAGTAAGAAGATTAAAGAGTAAATAAAATCTAAAGGGTGCAATAGATACTGTGAAAAGAAAATTAACTTGTTCAATAGAAAGGAATTACTAAGATGAGGAGGACAGGAGAGGGAGTGGGGTAAAGAGATATATCTACATATGGAAGCAGAAAGGTTTGGGTAATTGTACTGTAGATTTCTGCTTGCCTGTAGAAATGCTTCCTGAATGCTTAATGTTGATGCTTAATATTTTTTTATCTTTCATTTTTTTCCCTTTTTCTCTTCTCTTAATTTCTTATAAATTTTTCCTCCTTTTTGTTTCTTCTTCCAATTTTACATGCATGTATCTGGTAATCTGAACAAATAATTTGAAGAAAATACAATGCAAATACTGTCATATTTGTATTATTTTGTATAATCAAACTCTATATTATTCATAATTTGTTATTTTAATATTATTTTGTACACTTTAAAAAATAAATACAGAATTTCACTACATAAAATAATAGAAATTCAACAATAGTTGTTTTATTACATAATATCTTCAAATTATTTATTTATTTATTTTCTTTTTTATTATTATTATTTTTATTGAAGAACAATGAGACAGTTTCAAGACAAATTAACAGGACAGATTAAACAAATCAATACACCGCAAAATGTTTTTGTAATGTTTCGGTGTCGTATAAGTTTACATACATGATATTATACAGGCATTATTATAGCAGATGTCTATAATCAGTGAATGAAGAGAGTGCAGCTATATACCTGTCTTATTTCTCTACAGCTGATTTATACCACAGATTCGACAACTAACACCCTTTACCTTGTTATCTCCCCAGTGTCTGTCCATATTACTAGAAGCCAACATAATATCTACTCCAACCACTATTACTGCAAATCTTGCTTCTCATAGAATTATGCAGAAGCACAGCATATTTATCATTACTGTACTGTTTATACACACACATCATGATTTTTCCTTTGTATCCCCCTCCTTTTTTGTCTAGACCTGTCAGAGATGGACACTCCATTGTCATTAAACACATTTAGGTGCCTGAACTCGGCAACACAATCCAATACAGTCTAGTATTCCACAATAATAATGAGTTATCTGAAGAAGTTGTTGACTATAGCCATTTACAGCTCAACTTATTATTATGGTCCCATGTTATACACCTTATTTTTATATTAATCTATTGGATGGTTAAGACCAAGATAGAACAAGACCTATATACCAAAAGATGTTGCTTTTATTTCTGATGAGGTCAGTGAAGTCCCCTCAGGGTTTATCTTGTAATCCTGTACCTTACTCTAGATCCATTGTCTGCATCATCCATGCCTGACCAGTTTGCTCACTATGAGAGTCTGAGAGAAAGTTTTCTCTCCATGTGACTCCCCCCAGGCACACTGTACATCATCAGTCTCTTTCCTCTGTGGCTCCATAATCTCCTTGTTCAGAAAATTTGGGGCACAACTGAGTTTCATGATGTTACAGTACAGGTTCTCCTATGTCCTGAGTCTTCGCTGACCTTGAAAGGCTATGGTCAAAATGTTTGCTGGCCTTGTGGCTCTTCTATTTCTCCAATTTTGATCTGTGAACTTAGATTGTTAACCATCTAGAAGAAAAGCTGCTTAGTACCCTGCAGCATATGCTGTTCAGTTTGCCCTAACTATCTGACTCAATTGTCTTTAGTTGTTGTTGTACATTTCTATCTGTATTTCTTCTTTTCACTTATACTAGGGAGACTATACAATATTTGCACATGTGTGTCCGGTTTATTTCACTTACAAGTATATGTTCAAGGGGCATCCACTTCAATATAAATGCTGCAAGTTTATCATTCTTTATAGGTGAGTAATACTAGTATATACTCCATTATATAGAAATATCACATCTTTTTCAACCATTCCTCAAGTGACGGACATCTTGGTTGTTTCCAAGATTTGGCTATCACAAATTGTGCTGCTATAAACATAGGTACACATATATCAGTATGATATAATGTTTTCAGGTCTTCTGGAAAAATTCCCAGTAGTGCAGGAGAGCTGGTTTGAATGGGATTTCCAGTCCTACTCTTTTGAGGAGTCTCCACAGTGATCACAATGGTTGTACCAGTCTACATTCCCACCAGCAGTGGAGAAATGTTCCCTTTTCCCCCATAATCTCTCCAACATTTGTTGTTGGTTGATTTCCTTATGATAGCCATTCTTTCTGGTGTGAGATGGTATCTCAGTGTTTTTACTTACATTTCATGGATGGCTAGCGATTTGGAGCATCTTTTCATATGTTCATTCGGTTCTTTAATTTTGTCCTCTGAGAAGTGTGTATTCATCTCAGATGCCCATTTCTGAGTTGGGTCTTTAAATTTGAAAGCCCTGTTATATCTTAGTTCTTTATGTATTCTGGACAGCAGACCTTTGTCTGATTTCTTATTAGTTAGGATTTTTTTGAAATCTGTGGGTTGTCTTTTCACTCTGTTGACAATTTCTTTTGATGTGCAGAAGCTCCTCAAGAAGAGTTGATCCCAGTTGCCGATTCTTTCGAGTGCGTCCCATGCAAATATATGTTTGTTCATGAACTCTTTACCTACACCTATGTCTTCAAGAGTTCTTCTTACTTTCTCTTCCAGGATATTGAGTGTTTCTGTTTTAATGTTTAGATCTTTAATCCATTTTGACTTTAGCTTAGTGCATGGTGATAGAGCTGGGTCAAGTTTTAGTTTTCAGCATGTAGAAAGACAGGTTTTCCAGTACCATTTGTTGAATAGGTTATCTTACTTCCAGTGAGTATGTTTGGCCCCTTTGTTAAAGATCAGATGGCTGAGTGTGTCCGTAGATGCTTCTGCATCTTCTAATCTATTCCATTGATCCTCAGGTCTATTACGTTGCCAATACCATGTTGATTTTATCACAGTGGCTTTGTAGTATAATTTCAAATCAGGAATTGTGATGCCTCCTGCCTTGTCTTTATTGGCCAAGATTGCGTTTCATACTGTACGTCGTTTGTGGTTCCCAATAAATTGTAGGAACGATTTCTCTAGGTCTGGGAGGTATGTTGGTGGCAGTTTCATAGGGATTGCATTAAATCTGTATAGCAATTTTGGGAGTATGGCCATCTTCACTATGTTGGTTCTTCCTATTCAGGAATATGGAATATCTATAATCTTTTTTCTTATTATACTGCTATTTTCTTTCAAAAGATCTTGACTTCTTTGGTAAAGTGAATTCCAAGGTATTTCATTTTCCACAGTGCAGTTGTAAAAGGTATTGTTTCTATAGTTTCCCTATCAGTGTGTTTGTTTCTGTGTAGAAGTATGCTGTTGACTTCCAGTATTGACTTTGTATCCTGCTGTGCTACTGAATTTCCATATCAATTCTAGTAGTTTCTTCGTGGAATTTTTTTGGTCTTCAAAGTAAAGTATCATGTCATCTGCAAATAGTGATAATTTAACTTCTTTACCTATTCTTATTCCTTTTATTTCTCCCTTTTTTCTAATGGCTGTTGCTAATGATTCCTAAACTATATTAAATAAGAGGGATGACAGAGGACATCCTTGCCTTGTACCTGATCTAAGAGTAAAACATTTCAGTTTTTTCCTGTTTCAAATCACATTAGCCATTGGGTTGTCATAGATGGCTTTTATGAAATTGAGGTAGAGTCCATCTATTACAATTTTCTGTAGTATTTTGAACATGAATGAGACTTGGACTTTGTGAAAGGATTTTTGTGCATCAATTGAGATGATCATGTGGTTTTTAGATTTCGGTCTATTAATATAGTGTATTACATCTATAGATTTTCAAATATTGACTATCTTTGAATCCCTGGGATGAATCCTTCCTGGTCATGGTGTATGATCTTCTTGACAATTTGCTGTATTCTATTTGCTAGGATTTTATTGAGGATTTTTGTATCTATGTTCATGAGGGAGATTGGCCTGTAGTGCTCTTTTTTGGTTGTGTCTTTCCCTGGTTTTGGAATCAGTGTAATACTTGCCTCCAGAAATGATTTTGGGAGGTCTGCTTCCTTTTCAATTTCATTGAAGAGGATGAGGAGTTTAGGGATTATATCTTCTATAAATCTCTTGTAGCATCCAGCTGTGAATCCATTAGGACCTGGACTTTTCTTTGTCGGCAAGCTTTTTATTATGTTTCGTATTTTGTTGGCTGTTATTGGCTTATTGAAAGTTGTCATATCTTCTTGGTTCAGTTTTGGTAGTTTGTACCTTTCTAAGAATCTGTCCATTTCTTCTGTGTCTTCTATTCTGTGAGCATAAAGATTCTCGAAGTAACTATTGATAATCTTGTCAATTTCCACTCGGTCTGTTGTGATTTCAACCTTTTCATTTCTTATTGCTTGTATTTGAATTTTTTCTTGCCTCTTCTTAATGCCATTGGCTAGAGGCTTATCAACTTTATTTAGTCTTTCAAAGAACCACCTTTTTGATTTGTGGATTCATTGGACTGTTTTCTTCATCTCAGTTGAATTAATTTCTGCTCTAATCTTTATGATTTCTTCCCGTCTTTGCACTCTGGGTTTTGTTTGTTCTTCTTTGTCTAGATGTCATTGGTGCAACATTAGGGTGTTTATTTGTTCACATTCTGTTTTCCAAATGTTTGAGTTCATAGCTATGATTTTCCCTCTAAGAACTGCTTTCGTCGCAAGCCATAAATTCCGCTAAATTGTGCTTGAGATTTCATTGAATTGTAGATATTGTTGCATTTCCTTTTTAGTTTCTTCTGTGAACTATTGATTGCTGAGTAGGTTGCTGTTCAATTTCCATGAATTTAGCTGGTTTTTCTGGTTTCTTTTGTAATTTAGTTCCAGTTTCATTGCACTGTGGTAAGATAATATGCATGGGACAATTCCTATTTTCTTGCATATACTTAAGCATGACCTCTGGACTAGTATGCGGTCTATTTTGGAAAATGACCCATGTGCAGCTGAAAAAAAAATGTATATTCAGGTGTGGTTTGGTGCAACACTCTGTGTATGTCCACCAGGTCCATTTGATTCAAACTCTGGTTCAGTTCTCCTAATTCCTTTCTACTTTTTTGTCTGGTTGATCTATCTTTTTGAGGTAAGTGTGTGTTAATGTCTCCTGTTAAGATTGTGGTCTTAGATATTAGGTTTTTCATGTCCGTTAAGATTTGTCTTACCTAGTTGGGTGCTCCTGTTTTTGGTGTATAGATATTTATGAGTGTTACCTCTTGCTCTTGAATTTTTTCCCTGAGCAATATATAGTGGCCTTCTTTGTGTTGTTTGATCATTCTTGGTTTGAAGTTGAGACTGTCTGAGAACAGAAGTGCTACTCCTGCTTTTTTCTGAGGTGCTGGGGCATGTAGTATTATTTTCCATCCTTTGACTCTGAGCCTATGAATGTCCTTTTGAGTTAAGTGTGTTTCTTGTATACAGCATATGGTTGGATTTTGTTTCCTAATCCACGGTAACAGTCTATTTCTCTTAATTGGTGAATTGAGTCCATTTACATTGATAGTTGTAATTGAAATGTGTTGACTTACGTTTGTCATATTTACCTGGTGTTGTTTACTCCTTTGTATCCTGTGTTTAATTGTCTGTCCTGCTTAGTGGGTTCCTTTCGTTCTCATTCATTGAGTTCTCATCATTGTGATATCTCTGTAGAACATCTTTCAGCAGCCTGTGTAGGGATGGCTTTGACATCATGAAATTCTTTAGCTGTTCTTTGTTGTGGAAGTATTTCTGTTCTGCATCAAATGTGAAAGAGAGTTTCCCAGGGTATAATAGTCTGGGCTGGAATTTGTTTTCATATAAGACTTGAAGAACTCTGCTCCATGCTCTCCTTGCCTGCATGGTTTGTGTAGAGAAGTCGGCTGTAATTCTGATGGGTTTTCTTTTGAATGTGATCTGCTTCTTCTCTCTAGCAGCTTTCAGTATATTATTTTTGTGTTGGATTTCTGGGATCTTGAGTATTACATGTGTTGGTGTGTTTTTACTTGGGTTGAAGTTATTTGGTGTTCTGTATGCTTTGCTTCCCTGAATGTTGGATTGTTTCCTCCTATTTTGGAAGTTTTCTGTGATTATTTCTCCCCCAGTTCTTTTTATGTCATTTGTATTGACTTCTTCATTCTCATTAATACCAATTATTCTCACATTGTTCATCCTGGCATCATCTTGCAGGTGATGGATTATTTTTTCCTGCATTTTTTTTGTTTTTAAGAGATCCTTTCTCACCTTTTCACTAGCTGCTCCAGCATCTTCAAGATCTGAAACTCTGTCTTTGCTTTCACTCAAACGATTTTGTAGACTAGTGATTTATGTTTTTAGTTCTTCTATATCTCTGACTCTTTTATGCATTCTGTTTCTTTTTGTATTGCTCATTCAAGCAACCCATCATATTTCTGATCTCCTCGATTTTTTTTAATCCATGTCTTCGTTAGAGGAAGTTATTAATTTTTCCAAAATAGACCGCATACTAGTCCAGAGGTCATGCTTAAGTATATGCAAGAAAATAGGAATTGTCCCATGCATATTATCTTACCACAGTGCAATGAAACTGGAACTAAATTACAAAAGAAACCAGAAAAACCAGCTAAATTCATGGAAATTGAACAGCAACCTACTCAGCAATCAATAGTTCACAGAAGAAACTAAAAAGGAAATGCAACAATATCTACAATTCAATGAAATCTCAAGCACAATTTAGCGGAATTTATGGCTTGCGACGAAAGCAGTTCTTAGAGGGAAAATCATAGCTATGAACTCAAACATTTGGAAAACAGAATGTGAACAAATAAACACCCTAATGTTGCACCAATGACATCTAGACAAAGAAGAACAAACAAAACCCAGAGTGCAAAGACGGGAAGAAATCATAAAGATTAGAGCAGAAATTAATTCAACTGAGATGAAGAAAACAGTCCAATGAATCCACAAATCAAAAAGGTGGTTCTTTGAAAGACTAAATAAAGTTGATAAGCCTCTAGCCAATGGCATTAAGAAGAGGCAAGAAAAAATTCAAATACAAGCAATAAGAAATGAAAAGGTTGAAATCACAACAGACCGAGTGGAAATTGACAAGATTATCAATAGTTACTTCGAGAATCTTTATGCTCACAGAATAGAAGACACAGAAGAAATGGACAGATTCTTAGAAAGGTACAAACTACCAAAACTGAACCAAGAAGATATGACAACTTTCAATAAGCCAATAACAGCCAACAAAATACGAAACATAATAAAAAGCTTGCCGACAAAGAAAAGTCCAGGTCCTAATGGATTCACAGCTGGATGCTACAAGAGATTTATAGAAGATATAATCCCTAAACTCCTCATCCTCTTCAATGAAATTGAAAAGGAAGCAGACCTCCCAAAATCATTTCTGGAGGCAAGTATTACACTGATTCCAAAACCAGGGAAAGACACAACCAAAAAAGAGCACTACAGGCCAATCTCCCTCATGAACATAGATACAAAAATCCTCAATAAAATCCTAGCAAATAGAATACAGCAAATTGTCAAGAAGATCATACACCATGACCAGGAAGGATTCATCCCAGGGATTCAAAGATAGTCAATATTTGAAAATCTATAGATGTAATACACTATATTAATAGACCGAAATCTAAAAACCACATGATCATCTCAATTGATGCACAAAAATCCTTTCACAAAGTCCAAGTCTCATTCATGTTCAAAATACTACAGAAAATTGTAATAGATGGACTCTACCTCAATTTCATAAAAGCCATCTATGACAACCCAATGGCTAATGTGATTTGAAACAGGAAAAAACTGAAATGTTTTACTCTTAGATCAGGTACAAGGCAAGGATGTCCTCTGTCATCCCTCTTATTTAATATAGTTTAGGAATCATTAGCAACAGCCATTAGAAAAAAGGGAGAAATAAAAGGAATAAGAATAGGTAAAGAAGTTAAATTATCACTATTTGCAGATGACATGATACTTTACTTTGAAGACCAAAAAAATTCCACGAAGAAACTACTAGAATTGATATGGAAATTCAGTAGCACAGCAGGATACAAAGTCAATACTGGAAGTCAACAGCATACTTCTACACAGAAACAAACACACTGATAGGGAAACTATAGAAACAATACCTTTTACAACTGCACTGTGGAAAATGAAATACCTTGGAATTCACTTTACCAAAGAAGTCAAGATCTTTTGAAAGAAAATAGCAGTATAATAAGAAAAAAGATTATAGATATTCCATATTCCTGAATAGGAAGAACCAACATAGTGAAGATGGCCATACTCCCAAAATTGCTATACAGATTTAATGCAATCCCTATGAAACTGCCACCAACATACCTCCCAGACCTAGAGAAATCGTTCCTACAATTTATTGGGAACCACAAACGACGTACAGTATGAAACGCAATCTTGGCCAATAAAGACAAGGCAGGAGGCATCACAATTCCTGATTTGAAATTATACTACAAAGCCACTGTGATAAAATCAACATGGTATTGGCAACGTAATAGACCTGAGGATCAATGGAATAGATTAGAAGATGCAGAAGCATCTACGGACACACTCAGCCATCTGATCTTTAACAAAGGGGCCAAACATACTCACTGGAAGTAAGATAACCTATTCAACAAATGGTACTGGAAAACCTGTCTTTCTACATGCTGAAAACTAAAACTTGACCCAGCTCTATCACCATGCACTAAGCTAAAGTCAAAATGGATTAAAGATCTAAACATTAAAACAGAAACACTCAATATCCTGGAAGAGAAAGTAAGAAGAACTCTTGAAGACATAGGTGTAGGTAAAGAGTTCATGAACAAACATATATTTGCATGGGACGCACTCGAAAGAATCGGCAACTGGGATCAACTCTTCTTGAGGAGCTTCTGCACATCAAAAGAAATTGTCAACAGAGTGAAAAGACAACCCACAGATTTCAAAAAAATCCTAACTAATAAGAAATCAGACAAAGGTCTGCTGTCCAGAATACATAAAGAACTAAGATATAACAGGGCTTTCAAATTTAAAGACCCAACTCAGAAATGGGCATCTGAGATGAATACACACTTCTCAGAGGACAAAATTAAAGAACCGAATGAACATATGAAAAGATGCTCCAAATCGCTAGCCATCCATGAAATGTAAGTAAAAACACTGAGATACCATCTCACACCAGAAAGAATGGCTATCATAAGGAAATCAACCAACAACAAATGTTGGAGAGATTATGGGGGAAAAGGGAACATTTCTCCACTGCTGGTGGGAATGTAGACTGGTACAACCATTGTGATCACTGTGGAGACTCCTCAAAAGAGTAGGACTGGAAATCCCATTCAAACCAGCTCTCCTGCACTACTGGGAATTTTTCCAGAAGACCTGAAAACATTATATCATACTGATATATGTGTACCTATGTTTATAGCAGCACAATTTGTGATAGCCAAATCTTGGAAACAACCAAGATGTCCGTCACTTGAGGAATGGTTGAAAAAGATGTGATATTTCTATATAATGGAGTATATACTAGTATTACTCACCTATAAAGAATGATAAACTTGCAGCATTTATATTGAAGTGGATGCCCCTTGAACATATACTTGTAAGTGAAATAAACCGGACACACATGTGCAAATATTGTATAGTCTCCCTAGTATAAGTGAAAAGAAGAAATACAGATAGAAATGTACAACAACAACTAAAGACAATTGAGTCAGATAGTTAGGGCAAACTGAACAGCATATGCTGCAGGGTACTAAGCAGCTTTTCTTCTAGATGGTTAACAATCTAAGTTCACAGATCAAAATTGGAGAAATAGAAGAGCCACAAGGCCAGCAAACATTTTGACCATAGCCTTTCAAGGTCAGCGAAGACTCAGGACATAGGAGAACCTGTACTGTAACATCATGAAACTCAGTTGTGCCCCAAATTTTCTGAACAAGGAGATTATGGAGCCACAGAGGAAAGAGACTGATGATGTACAGTGTGCCTGGGGGGAGTCACATGGAGAGAAAACTTTCTCTCAGACTCTCATAGTGAGCAAACTGGTCAGGCATGGATGATGCAGACAATGGATCTAGAGTAAGGTACAGGATTACAAGATAAACCCTGAGGGGACTTCACTGACCTCATCAGAAATAAAAGCAACATCTTTTGGTATATAGGTCTTGTTCTATCTTGGTCTTAACCATCCAATAGATTAATATAAAAATAAGGTGTATAACATGGGACCATAATAATAAGTTGAGCTGTAAATGGCTATAGTCAACAACTTCTTCAGATAACTCATTATTATTGTGGAATACTAGACTGTATTGGATTGTGTTGCCGAGTTCAGGCACCTAAATGTGTTTAATGACAATGGAGTGTCCATCTCTGACAGGTCTAGACAAAAAAGGAGGGGGATACAAAGGAAAAATCATGATGTGTGTGTATAAACAGTACAGTAATGATAAATATGCTGTGCTTCTGCATAATTCTATGAGAAGCAAGATTTGCAGTAATAGTGGTTGGAGTAGATATTATGTTGGCTTCTAGTAATATGGACAGACACTGGGGAGATAACAAGGTAAAGGGTGTTAGTTGTCGAATCTGTGGTATAAATCAGCTGTAGAGAAATAAGACAGGTATATAGCTGCACTCTCTTCATTCACTGATTATAGACATCTGCTATAATAATGCCTGTATAATATCATGTATGTAAACTTATACGACACCGAAACATTACAAAAACATTTTGCGGTGTATTGATTTGTTTAATCTGTCCTGTTAATTTGTCTTGAAACTGTCTCATTGTTCTTCAATAAAAATAATAATAATAAAAAAGAAAATAAATAAATAAATAATTTGAAGATATTATGTAATAAAACAACTATTGTTGAATTTCTATTATTTTATGTAGTGAAATTCTGTATTTATTTTTTAAAGTGTACAAAATAATATTAAAATAACAAATTATGAATAATATAGAGTTTGATTATACAAAATAATACAAATATGACAGTATTTGCATTGTATTTTCTTCAAATTATTTGTTCAGATTACCAGATACATGCATGTAAAATTGGAAGAAGAAACAAAAAGGAGGAAAAATTTATAAGAAATTAAGAGAAGAGAAAAAGGGAAAAAAATGAAAGATAAAAAAATATTAAGCATCAACATTAAGCATTCAGGAAGCATTTCTACAGGCAAGCAGAAATCTACAGTACAATTACCCAAACCTTTCTGCTTCCATATGTAGATATATCTCTTTACCCCACTCCCTCTCCTGTCCTCCTCATCTTAGTAATTCCTTTCTATTGAACAAGTTAATTTTCTTTTCACAGTATCTATTGCACCCTTTAGATTTTATTTACTCTTTAATCTTCTTACTTTAAGAAGGCGATACAATGTTTGTATGTGCAGGTCAGATATATTTTATGCATGGGTGTGGTCTCTAGTTGCATCTATTTACAAATAAAAAACTTGGTTTTTTGCTTTTTTATAGCTGAATAATACTGCATTTTGTAAAACAAAAAATGCCATATCTTCTTTATACATTCCTCAGTTGATGGTTATTTGGGTTGCTTCCAAGATTTAGCTATGACAAATTGTACCACTATAAACATAGGTGCACCTAAGTCATTGTAGTATGATGTTTTCAGTTCTAGAAAAATACCTAGGAGAGAGACAGCTGAGTTGAATGGCAACTCCAGTCCTAGTTTTTATTTAATGTTTAAGAAATCTTTTATTATTTATTTATTTATTTGGTACAGAGTCTCGCTACTCACCTAGGCCTAGCTTGTCTCAGCCTCCCCAGTGGTGGGATTATAGGTGCGCACCACCTTGCTCACCATTACAGGTGGTCAGCATGACATGTGGTACTAGGGATCAAATCTTGGTTCCTACACTTTCTAGGCAAGTAATTAAACCACTGAGCTATCTCTCAAGCCCCAATCCTAGCTTTTGGAGTAATCTACACGATGATTTTGAAAGTGTTGCACCAGTTTACATTCCCACCATCAGTGTAAAAGGATTCCTTTTCCCACAAAGCCCCTCCAGCATTTGTTCTTGGTTGACTTCTTCAAGATAGCCATTCTTTCTGGGGTTTCATGGAATCTCACTGTTGTTTTAATTTGCATTTGTCAAAAGACCAATGTTGTTGAACATCTTCTTGTATATTTATTTGTTGTGTGTATTTCTTCATCTGTAAAGTGTATATGCATTTCAGATGCCCATTTTTGGATAGGGTTATTCAATTTGGAGGCCTGATTTTTAAAATTCTTTACACATTCTAGGTAGAAGGCTTTGTCAGAGGGAGAGTTGGCTATAAATTTTTCCTTGTTCATGGGTATTCTTTTTACTCTGTTGATTTGACGTGCAGAAACTTTTCAAAAAGATGAGAGTCCAGTTGTTGATTCTTTGAAGTATTTCCCATGCATTTTGTTTTTGTTCATAAACTATCTATCCCAATGTCTCTAAATTTCTACCTACCTCTTCCTCCGGGAAATTTAGGGTTTCAGATTTAATACGTAAATTTTTGATCCATTTTGACTGTAGTTTTTGTTCATAGTGGTAGATACAGTTCTAATTCAAGCCTTTAACATGTGGAAAAAGTTTTTAAAGTTACTATCTTTCTTACAGTGAGTATGTTTGGCCCCTTTTTCAAGTATAAAGTTGCTGAGTGTGTTTGTAGTTGTGTATTCATGTTCTAATACGTTCAGTTGATCCTCAGTTCTGCTTCTTTTTTGCCTGTATCATGCTGATTTTGAGGATTTTTTTGATGTCTCAGGTTGCGTTAAGGGTGGCAGATGTAGTGTGGCATGTGCAGCTGGGTACCAAACTGTGGTCATGCAAGGCTGACTGGGTTTGCTCATGCAGGTGCTTAAACAACTGAGCTAATTAGCAAGCCCCAAAGCTGAGAAGGATTTTCTTTAGCTGTCTCAGGCTGCCTTAAGGGCAGGTCTAGTAAGACATGTGGATCTGCGGATCAAACTGCTTTTCCCTGAGCCTGACTGTATTTGCATAAGCAGGCACTTAAACAACTGAGATAACCCACAGTCCCTACCATGCTGATTTTGTTTCAGTAGCTTTGGACTACAATTTCAGGTGAGGTATTGTAATGCCTCCTGCGTTCCTTTGTTGTCCAGGATCCCTTTTGCTATTTTAGGTCTCTTCTGAGTCTGGTTGAATTTTATGAATGATATCTCTAGATTTATGAGGTATATAAATGCTATTTTATTCAGGATTGCATTGAATCTGTATAATAATTTTGGTACTATGGCTATATGCACAGTGTTGGTTCTTCCTATCCATGAGCAAATATTATCTTTTAATTTTTTGAAATCTTTGATCTCTTTTTCTCAGAGCTCTGTAATTTTCATTGTATAAATATTTCACTTCCCATATGAGACTGATTTCTAAGATTTTCATTTTTTAGGGCTGGCAAAATAGCTCAGAGAATTAAAACATCTGCTTAGACACAGGGGCCTGGAGTTTGATCCCAGGTCCTGCCATGCTGCACCCCCACACCCTGAAACAGCAATCAATGCTGGGCATGGTGGTGCATGCCTGTAATCCCAACACTTGGGAGGCTGTAAAACAGGAGGATCACTACAAGTATGATCTACACCGTGAGACCTTGTAATCCAGTCCTAAAAAAAAAAGTAAATAATATAATTTATATATTTATTTATTTATTTTATTTTTTGGCATGGTATTCTGAAAGGCATGGTTTCCCTAATTTTTCCCCTGGTGTATTTGTTGGTTGGGTAAAGAAATGCTATTGATTTTTGAGTATTTACTTTGTATCTTGCTACACTACTGAATTTGCTTATTAAATGTACAATACTCTTGGAGTTTTGGGGATCTTCTGTAGAGTATAATGTCATCTGCAAATAATGGTAATTTTACTTCTTCCTTTCCAATCATTATTCTATTTATTTCTCTCTCATCTAGTTGTTATGGCTAATGTTTCAGAACTACACTGAATAATTCAGGAGTGGCAATAGTGAACATCCTTGTCTTGTTCCTGATTTCAAATTGAAGGCTTTAATTTTTGTCCATTTAGTATGATGTTGGTTTCTCATGGCTTTCTTGAGGTTGAGATATAGACCAGTTTTTTCTGTAGGGTTTTCTTTTTATCATGAATAAGTGTTGGCATTTGTCAGAAGATTTCTCCACATTTATTGAAATGATCACGTGGTTTATGTCTTTGGCTCTGTTGTACAGTACTACATTTACCTAATTGCATATATTGAACATTCCCTGAATTTCTGGGATGAATCATACTTGGTTGCAATGTTTAATCCACTTGATGATTTCCTCTTTTCTATTTGCTAGTACTTTATTGATGATTATTACATCTATGTTCATTAGAGATTAACATGTGGTTTACTTTTTAAGTGGAGTATCTTTGGTTTTGTTATCAGAATAATGCTTGCCTCTAAGACTGATTTTGGGAGAATAGCTTCACTTTCAAATTCACTGAAATATATGGGTAAATTTAAGTCTTCTCTAAATTTCTTGTAGAATTCAGCTGTGAATCTGTTAGGACCCAGGCTTTTGTTGTCAGTAATTTTTTAAATTAAATTTTTAATTTTGTTTCATGTTACTGGATTATTCAAAGTTAGAATATCTTCTTGACTCAGCTTTGGCAATTTATGTGTATCTAGGTCACTGTCCCTTTCCTCCATGTTTTCCAAGCCTCTAAGAGTAAATGTTTTGGAAGTAGATATTGATGATCTGAATTTGTATAGGGGTCTATAGTAATTTCACTTTTTTTCCCAGTATTGAACTCAGGACCTTGCACTTGCCAGGCAAGAACTTATTCTGCTGAGCTATCTCCCCAGCCCTGATTTCATCCTTTTCATTTTTTAAAAGTATTTAATACAGGGTCTATAAGGTCTTACTATGTAGATTGGACTTGTAGTGATTCTCCTATTTTCAGCCTCCCAAGTGCTGGGATTACAGGCATGTGCCACCACATCCAGTCTCGTTTGCTGTCTCAGAAGACCATGGAAGTGGGGTTGGCATGCCAGGGATCGAACGTGCATCACCACGCTCTGCCTAAGCAGGTACTTTAGTCCACTGAGCTATCTGGCCAGCCCTACCCTTTTCATTTCATATTGCATAAATTAGAGGATTTTTTTCTTTTTTGATAAGGTTTGATTCATTTATTCTTTGCTTTGATTTGTTCGTGTCTGTTGCATTAATTTGTGCTCTATTGTTTATAATTTCTTGTTTTCTTTGGGCTTGACTTGTTCTTCTTTTTCTAGGAGCCTGAAGTACAGAACAAGCTTGTTTATTTGGGCTTGTTCTATTTTCCTAATGTGTGAACTGACTGCTACAAATTTCCCTCTCAAGTCAGCTTTCATTGTATCCTACAGATTCTTCTAAGTTATATCCACATTTTCACTTGATTGTAAATATTATTTAATTTCTTGTTTAGTTTCCTTGTTGACCCACTGGTTGTTTAGGAGGTAAGTATGCAGTTTCCATATGTTTATGGTATTTTTGTGGTTCTTTTGTCAATAACATCTAGTTTCATTGCACTATGGAAGGACAGTATCCATTGTATAATTTCAATTCCTTTGTATTTGCTCAATCATGGTCTATTTTGGAGAACATCACATGAGCAGCTGAGAAGAAAGTGTATTCTGTCATTGCTGGGAGAAACATTTTGTAAAGGTCAACCAAGTCTATTTCGTCACAAGACTGACTTGGTTCTGTAATTTCTTTGCTAATTGTTGCCTAGTTCATCTATCTCTTTGTGAAAGCAGCATGTTTAAGTCCCCATTACAATTTTATTATTGCACATTTGATTTTTCTTTTCTTTTTAATAATTTTATTCAGAAATAAATAATAATGAGAGTTTCAAAACAGATTAGTAAGACAGATTCAATAATAAATACATTGCATATTGTTCTCTTACTGGTTATTCATTCTACACACATGATATCCTGTCCACAAACACTATTAGAACAAATCTGTTAATTCACTGAACTAAGAATGTAGCTGTATATCTATTCCCAGTTTGAATATACAGATACAAAATGGTCATTCATTTGTATTCCCTGTTTTGTTTAGCTTTGTCAGAGAAGGGTATTCTGTTGTCATTTAAATATTGTATGTATGTGAATTCAACAAAATATTCCAATATAGTCCAGTAGTCCATAACAGTAATGGGTTATCTGTAGGACTGACAATGTCAGAAGTTGTTGACTTGAGCCTTTCACAGTTCAGACTACTAATAAAGTAAAGTACTACTTTACTTTATATAACTCATTTTTATACGTTTCTGTTGCATGGTTAAGACCAACATAAAGCAATACCTATGTAACAAGAAATATAATGTTTGTATCTAATAATGTCAGTCAAGTCCGCTCAGAATCATCCTGAAACCATGTACCACAGTTTGTAGATCCTTTGCCAATGTAAGCCATATGGATGAGTCACGGCCATTGCTTGACCAATTTACTATCTGAGAAAGCCTGAGAGAATCTTCTCTCTCCACATGACTCTCCTTAGGCACACTATACATCTTCAATCACTTTCTTCTTCGGCCGCATCAGAAAATTTGGGACACAACTGAGTTGCATGATGTTATAGTACAGGTTCCCATATGTCCTGAGTCTTAGTTGACCTTGAAAGGCTAGGGACAAAATGTTGGCTGTCCTTGTGGCCCTCCTTATTCTCTAAGTTTTGGTCTGCAAATTTAGGTTGTTAACCCTCCTGAAGAGAAACTAATTACCCTAAAACATATGCAGTTGGGTTTAACCTATCTGTCTAAATATCAAACATCTTAAGCATAACGTGGAACAAGTATTTTCCATCAAGTATAGATATGATAAATTTAAGTCCTTACAGAATATGAAAAAAAATTTTAAACTAAAACGTTTTTAAAATATGAATAAACTGTTACATATTTTTATACAGCGATTTAGATATCTAACCATATATAGCATTATATCAGGACAGTCCTGTGACTTTTTTCTTGCCTCTTTTTTTCATTATTACCTTTTTTAAAAAAATTACTTGAGAGAGAATATGGCAATAATTGGTATATCATGAGAAGCAGGATGTATTTCGAAGACCAGAATGACAGGCAATCCAAGCATGACCCTATTATTAAACATTGCTATCTTCAGTGCAGTTGTTTAGTTAAGTAGGTATCAGCATATATGGTCAGTCAGGGTGAGAATTCTACCAATTAACTGCTAGTTCTTTATAAATTATAGAGAGCATACCTCTCAGAATGATTGCCTTACCTATTTCTGCATATAAATGTATGGCCTTGCCCTGTCATGTTTCCAACCTTTCTCCTTGCCCTCCCTTCATTGTCTAATCCTCAAGTTCTCACTTTCCTTTTACTTATGTTATACCTTCCTATTTGCATTTCCTCTTTTGAGTTGTTATACTATGGATACTATATGATATTTACACATGTGTGTCTGGTTTATTTCGCTTATATCTTCAACTGGCATCCACTTAAATAGGAACGCTTCAATTTTATCATTCTCTATAGCTGAGTAATACTCTATTTTATAAATATACCACATCTTTTTCATCCATTCCTCAGGTGATTGGCATCTTGGTTGTTTCCAAGATTTGGCTATCACAAATTGTGCCGCTATAAACATAGGTACATATATATCACTAGGATATAATGTTTTCAGTACCCTTGGGAAAATTCTCAGCAAGGGGAGAGTTGGTTTGAATGGGATTACCAGTTTTAGTGTTTTAAGGAATCTCCATACTGATTTCCACAATGGTTACACCAGACTACATTCCCACAAGCACTGGAAAAGTGTCGCTTTTTCCCAACAGCTTTCTCCAACATTCGTTGTTTTTGATTTTTTTATGATAGCCAGTCTTCTTGGGGTGAGATAATTCCTCTGTGTTCTTTTAATTTGCATTTCACTGATGGTCAGAGATGTGGAGCATTTTTTCATATATTTATTTGCTTACTTAATTTCATCGTCTGAAAAGTGTATGTTCATCTTGGAAATCCATTTCTGGATTGAGTCTTTAAATTTTGAGGCCATAATGTTTTTTTAGTTCTTTATAAATTCTAGAGAGCATTCCTTTGTCTGAATACTTACTTCCAAGACTTTTTCCAAATTTGTGAGGTATGTTTTCACTTTGTTGGCAATTTCTTTTGATGTGCAAAAACTTTGCAATAAGAAATTGTTAATTCTTTTAAGTATTATCCATGGGATTTAATTTTTGTTGATGAACTCTTTGCCTATCCCTATGTCTTCAAGAATACCTCCTACTTTCTCTTCCAGGAGATGGAGTGTTTCTGTTGTAATGTTTAGATCTTTATTCCATTTTGACTTTAACTTAGTACATTGTGACATACCTGGGCAAACTTTTAGTTTTCAGCATGTAGAGAGCCAGTTTTTCCAGCACCATTTGTTAAAGAGGCTATCTTTCTTAAATTGAGCATGTTTGGCACCTTTTTCAAAGCTATGCTGGAGAGTGAGTTTTTGTGGCTTCTGCATCTTTTAATCTATTCCATTGATCCTCAGGTCTATTTTGTTGCCAGTACTATGCTTATTTTATCACAATAGCTTTGTAGTATAATTTCAAGTCAGGAATTGTAGTGCCTCCTGCCTTTTCTTTGTTGCCCAGGCTTGCCTTGCTATTCTAGGTTTTTTCTGGTTCAAAACAAATTTTAGGAGTGATTTCTCTAGGTCTGTGAGGTATGTTGGTGGTAGTTTGATAGGGATTGCACAAATCTGTACAAAAGTTTTGGGAGTATGGCCATCTTCACGAGGTTAGTTTGTCCTATCCAGGAGCAGGGAATATCTTTCCATTTTCTGAAATCCTCTATGATCTCTTTTTTCAGAGTACTGTAATTTTCCTTGAAAAGATCTTTGACTACTTTCAATAGATTAATTCCAAGGTATTTGGTTTTCTGTGGTGCTATTGTAAAATATATTGTTCCTCTAAATTCTCTCAGTGTGTTTGTTATCTGTGTAGAGGAATGCTAGTGACTTTTGGGTATTGACTTT
>PVKA01031150.1:0-26574 GCA_004027165.1 Ctenomys sociabilis
TTACACATGTGTGTCTGGTTTATTTCACTTATGAGTATATGTTCAAGTGGCATCCACTTCAGTATAAATGCTTCAAACTTATCATTCTTAATAGCTGAGTAATACTCCATTATATAGAAATACCACATCTTTTTCAACCATTCTTCATGTGATGGACATCTTGGTTGTTTCCAAGATTTTGCTATCACACATTGTGCTGATTTTGTGACTAGGGTTTTGTAGTTTAATGTGAAATAAAAAATTCTGATGCTTCTTGCTTTGCTCAGGATTGTTTTGGGATTCTTGTTCTCTTCTTAGCCGGGTGTGGTGGCACTGGTCTGTAATCCCAGCACTCAGGAGGCTGAGGCAGGAGGATTGTTGTGAGTTTGAGACCAGCCTGAGCTACAAAGTGAGATTAAGGCCAGCCTGAACTGCATAGTGAGACCCTGTCTCAAAAAGACAAAGAATGTAAATTATAGGGTTGTATTTTCTTTCTTTTTTTTCAGAACAGGGGATTGAACTCAGGCCCTTGTGCTTGCCAGGGAAGCACTTATTCTACCAAGCCATCTCCTCAGTACCTAGGGTTGTATTTCCTAGTTCTATGATGAATGTTGTTCATATTTTAATAAGGGTTGCGCTGAATCTATATATTGCTTTTGGCAAACGGCCATTTTAACTACATTAATTCTGCCTACCAGGAACAGAGTATCTTTTCATTTTCTAACAACTTCTTTATTAATCATTTTCTTTAGAACTCTACATTAGTTTTCTTATCTAGGTCTTTCACCTTCTTTGTTAGGTTGATTCCTAGGTATTTTCTTTTTTGTTGTTATGATGAATAGAATTATTATTTTTTATTTCTTTTCCCAGTGGATACCTTATTGGAGTGCAGTTTGCTATTGATTTTTGTTTGTTGATTTTTATCTTACCACAAAGTTGAATTTGTTTATCAGCTCTAAGTGTCTTTTTGTGGAGCATTAGTTTTTTTGCTTGTTTGTTCTTCTATACAAAGACTTGTATTATTTACAAATAGAGCTAATTTATTTTTTCCTTTCCTAATCATCTTTGTTTCTCTTGCCTGATTGCTTTGTCTAAAGTTTCAAGTGCTGTATTGAATAAGAGTGGTAAGAGTAGACACCCTTGTCTCATTCCTGATTTTGTAGAGAATACTCTCAAATTTTCCCCATTTAGTATATTTCTGTGGGTTTACCATATTTGCTAATCAGTCTGAGTTAAGGTCCTACTATATTTCTTTATCAGAGTTTTTAATCTTAAGGAATGTTGGGTTATGTCAGAGGCATAGTCTGCAACAATTGATATGATTGTGTCATTTTTATCTTTAATCTCATTTATGTGGCATATTACGTTTGTTTATTTACATGTGTTGTACCATCCTTGGCACTCTTGTGATAAAGCTGACTAGGTTATGATGGATGATCTTCTTTGTGAGTTGTTGAATTCTGTGTCAAAGTACTTTGTTGAGAAATTTTGTACCTATTTTCATTAGAAATATTGACTTGCAATTTTTGTTGTTGTTGTTGATTCCTTATCTGGTTTTGGTATCAGGGCAGTACTGTCCTTGTGGAAAGAGTCTGAGAAGATTCCATCCCTTTCTGCTGCAAAGGACATTTTTTGTGTTGGTTTTAGTTCTCTGAATCCTGGTAAATTTCAGTGGTGTATACATTAAGTTGTGGGCCTATCTTGGTAGAAACTCTTGGTAGAGTTTTTAATACTTTACCAGTTTAATTGCCTGTTATTATTAGTCTGTTTAGAGTTTTTATGTCTACTTGGTTTAATTTCAAAATGTCATATGTGTCTAAGTATTTATCCATTTCTTCTAAATTCTCCAAGTTACTAGAATGTATGAATAAGTCTTCAAAATAACTTTGTATAATCATATATATTTTAGTGATATTTCTTGTAATTGGCATGGTTCTTTGCTTTCTTTCTTTTGGTAAGATTAACTCAGAGTTTATCAATATTATTTGTCTTTTTGAAGAACCAACTCTTTGATTCATCTATCTCTTGTACTTTTCACTCTCAATTTCATTGATTTGTAATTTCTTTTTGTCCATTAGTTTTAAGTTGTTCTTGTTTTTATGAGTCATTGAGATGTATCATTAAGTTATTTGTTCAGATCATTTTGTTTCTCTGATGTAGGCACAAGCAACTGTAAGTTTCCTTCCTAGGACTACTTTCATTGTGTTCCACAGATTCTGATGTTGTTTTTCCATTGTTATTTAATTCTATGGATTTTAAACTTCTTCCCTGAGTTTTGCATGACTTGTTGATCATTCAAACAAATACTGTTCAATTTCTATGTATGTATATGTAATTTTTATGTTTTTTAAATTTATGTATTTATTTTGATAATAATTCTGTTTTCATCAATAGCATAGTAAAGAAGAAGTTTTTTTTTTTTTTTTTTTGGTGGTACCAGGGCTCAAACTTGGGACTTTGCACTTGCCAAGCAGGCACTTTGTTGCTGAGCTTTATCTCTGGCTCAGTCTTTTGTATTTTTGGCATTGCTGTTTTTGGATTAAATACTTTGCATATATCTGTTGATTCAGTAAATAAATATTACCTCTAATATTTATTTATTGAATTTTTGTATGGCTGATCTGTCTGTGAGTGCAGGATATTAAACTTACTCCCCTAATATTGCACTGCTTTCTCTCTGCTTTTATGTCCAGTAGTTTTTGTTTTTTTTTATATTGGTTACACCAAGATTCAGTGCATATATATTTATAATTATTATCTTTTCTTGGTGACTTGTTCCATGTCTTAGTTACTATTCTCATTGCTGAGACTAAATACTCAACATCCACAGTTGGGGAGGCTTCAGTGTGTAATTTGCTGGATCCAAGGCATGTGGCTTGGCAGAAGGGCAAACAGTTCATGGCAGTGGAAGACACAAAAAGCAATGAGAGAGATGCAAAGAGAGAGAGAGAGAGAGAGAGAGAGAGAGAGAGAGAGAGAGAGAGAGAGCCCTCTTTCTGTCCATATATTGTATGCAACCTACAGTTTTAATTCCAGCATTGAATCATGAATCAGTCACAAACTCTAGATTCATCTGCCTCCATGACTGCATTAGGCTTTGGGAGGACATCTAGACAGAAACTATAACATTTCCTATGCCAGTATATTGACCTCTGTCTCTTCATGCAAGTCTTGATTGAAGAAATTAGAAATAGCTAATCTCTCTGGTTTGGGGTTGTGCTTACATGAAGTATCGTTTATCATTCTTTCACTTTCACTGTGTGTTTCTTTGTGAATTAGGTGTCCCTTTTGTAGTTAACATTTATCTGTTATTCTTAGAATTCAATCTGCCACTCTCTGTCATGATTGGCGAGTTTAGACTATTTACATTTATTATTTATTATTTAAAGGTATTTACTGATTCCTGTCATTATATTGTTTTGTTCAGTGCTTCATTCCTTAATCATTTGACTACTTTCCCATTGAGGTGTATTATTTCCTTTAGTCTTATGGGTGATATTAACCTTCTTGTTTGTCTTTAGAATTTCCTTTAGGATTTTCCTTTCTGCAATACTGGCTTGGTGATCATGAATTTGCTTATTTTATTTTTATTATGGTAATTTTTTATTTCCCCATCAATTCTGAAAGGTCATTTTGCAGGATAGAGTAATATTGTTGGCAATTATTTTCTTTTACAGCTTCAAAGACTTCAGTCTCCCCTGTCACTTAAGGTTTGTATTGAGAAATCTGTTGTTATCTTCAAAAATTTGCTTTTACAAGTTATTTGCATTTTTCTCTAATAGCTATAAGTATTCACTCTTTGTTCTGATTTTCTGAGATTTTTGACTTGATGTATCATGGGGAATTTCCTTTTGTGTTTATGTCTACTTGGGGTTCAAAATCACTCATTTACCTGAAGATTCATCTCATTCTCTAGACTTGGAAATTTTTCTGTACCAATTTTGGTGAACAAAATTGTACAATTAAACCCTGACATTATCTATTCTTCAAGACCTATGATCTTTATGTTTTCTTTTCATGTAATCTAGTGATTGCAAGCTTTATAAAGATAAGTTGCCTGACTAGAACCTCAAACCCACCTATGTATTGCAAAGTGCCAACACTGCAATTAAACTCAAATACTGAAGTTTTAGCTTATTAAGGAACAACTCATACATTAACATCTTTTAACTGAGAAGAAAAATAACATGTTTGTTATAAGTTCACCACCATTCATTTAGGAGCTCTTAGAGATCATTTTTGATTGTCTCTGGTTTCTGAAGCATTACTGAGCACATATTCTATGCTGTTAACTTTGTCCTCAAGTCCTCATTATTTACTTGTGACTGATCTTCCTTACTGCTGTAAGTTGCAGCTGAGTTCTTCATTTCCAGAATTTCTGCTTCATTATTTGTCATGACCTCTAAATTATATATTGAAGCAGACCTTTGTATCCTGGGTTGTGTATCTTTAATTCATTCACTTGCTTATTTGTATCTTTTTAGAGATTGACTCATATAGCTGCTTATTTACATATTTTTTAAGGTCATTGATCATCTTAGTAATCTATTCAATCAGCTACTTATTTGTGTTTCATTAGTTTCTTCAATTATTTTATCTATTTTTTTAGTCCTTTGCAAATTAGCCCACTTCAGTGTCTATGAGATCTATTTTCTGAGGAGCTATCAGTCTTTGAAGGTACCTTTTCTTATTTGCTCGTAATTCTGGTTTTTGTCTTGAACATTTAGACCAATTGGGAATTAGTCAGAGATCTCCTTAGTAAGTGAATTCCTCCTTAATATTTGGTATGGTTCAGTATGCATGTATCTACTCAACCTATTCAAAGTACTAGAATCAGCCCCTATCACTACTCTACTGGGGCTGGGAAGATGGCTCAGTGGAATAAGCATTTCCCTGGCAAGCACAAGGCCTTGAGTTCAATCCCTGGCTCTACAAAAAAACCCTACATTACTAAGAAATTACAACTCCTGGTGATATCAATAGTCAAAGAATCAGTCATATATCAACACATAAAAGTTTGTGTTAAAGTTTTTTCTTTTTTCCTGTATTTAAGACTGGGTCTGCAGGGTCTACAGGGTCTACATGGTCTCATTACACAGAACAGACTTGTAGTGATCCTCCTGTTTTCATCTTCCCAATGGCTGAGTTTACAGTTTCATGCCACCACACCCAGTCTCAATTGCCATTTCAGTGTGTCCTGGGGGCAGGGCCAGCAGAGCACACAGGAGATTGAACCCTGGGCACTGAGCTCTGCCTAAGCAGAGGTTTTAGTCTGCTGATCTATCAGGCCAGCCCTTAAAAATTGTTTTGATGATACAAAAAGAGGATAAAATATTAGTGTTGAGAAGAGGCTGGAGAAAGGAAGAGAAAAAAAGGAAAAGGGAAGAGGATAAAATAAAATTTACAAAGAGAAAATTTTAAAATACATTTTAATGATATTTTAAAAAATAATTTTATTGAGAAAGAAATAGCAATGAGAGTTTCAAAACAGGTTAATAGTACAGTTACAATAATTAATACATTGTGTATTGTTGTCTGTGTAGTAGTTACTCAGAGTATAAGAAACAGATATAATATCTTATCTAGACACTATTAGTACAAATTTTTCTTCTCATTGAACTAAGAGAAAGTAGTTGCATATCTTTCCTATTTTGTATATACAGATATATGTGTATATATATATATATATTTTCACTACAAAATGGTCCTTCATTTACATCCCCCTTTTTTATTTAGTTTTATTAGTGATGGGTGTTCCATTGCCATTCAAATATTATAGGTGTATGAATTCAGCAAAATCCAATATCCCATAATAGAAGAGGACTATCCACAGAACTGGCATTGTCAGAAGTTGTTGACTTGAGCCTTTTACAGCTCAGCATATTGATATGGCTTTACTTTATATACCTCATGTTTATACTTTTCTACTGGATGGTTAAGACCAAGATAAGCAACACCTATATAACAAAAATGTAACTTTTGTATCTGAAAAGGCCAGTCAGATTCCCTCAGGATTTACCATGAAACCCTGTATAGCAGTTTGTAGATCTTTGTCAGTGTCAGCCATCATTGCCTGACCAATTTGCTCTCAGTCAAAGCCTGAGAGAGTTTTTTTCTCTCCAGGTGACTCTCCTTAGGCACACTCTACATCACTGATCACTTTCCACTGTGGCCCAGAATCTCCTTGATCAGAAAATTTGGGACACCACTGAGTTACAGGATGCTATAGTATAGGTTCTCTTATATCCTGAGTCCTCACTGACCTTGAAGAGCTAAGGCCAAAATACTGGCTATCCTTGTAGCTCTTCCTTTTCTCTAATTTTCTGGTCTGCAAACTTGTTGTTCACCCTCCAAAAATGAAGCTTAATGATATTGTTACCCTATAACATAGGTAGTTGAGCTTAACATCAGTATCTGTCTGAATATCACATGCCTTAGACATAACATGCAGCAGGTATTTTCAAGCAATCATTGATATGCTAAACTTTAAATCCCTATAGAATGTGAAAAAAATAAAAATAAAAATTAATAAAATAAAAATACAATTACACATTTTTACACAGAATTTTAGAAATCTAAACATATACAACTTTGTACCAGGACAGTCTTATGACTTTTTTTCTTGTCTCTTATTTTCTTTCTGTATTTTAGGGAAGGGTTTACAGAGTGTTCAGGGTCTCACAGCTAGATCAGACTTGTAGTGATTCTCCTGTTTACAGCCTCCCGAGGGTTGGGCTTATAGGTGCATGCCACCACACTCTGCCACAATTGCCATTTCAGCAAGCCCTGGGGCTGGGGCCAGCATGGCAGGCTGCGGGATCAAATCCCTGGTTCCTGTGCCTGCTTCCAGGTGCTTTAATCTGCTGAGCTATTTGGCTGATCCTTTCTTATTTTCTTTTATTGTCTTTTTTCTTAAAACAAACATTTACTTGAGAGAGAGTATAGCAATAATTGATATGACATTAGAAGGAGTATGCATTTAGCAGACCAGAATGACAGGCATTCCAATTGATGATATTTTTATGGCCAGTGGAGAAGGCAGGCAAAAGAGGCTTGAGATGTTTTGTGTACTAGTAGAGGGAAAAAGGGGAAGGGAAGGGAAGGGAAGGGAAGGGAGAGAGGAAGGGAAAATATAAACAGAAACTAAAATATACTTTGTGGGTATTGGAATCAATTAATGCAACCAAATGTTGAAAGACTCAAAAAGCAACCCTTACTGAGGGAGGTTCCAACAGATCAATGTAAATTACTGTAGAATCTAGAATAATAATCAATGCCCAAACATAACTGTATATACTGCACTCTCATACCTCACACTTGGGGTGTGATGGGGTCTGAGGGTCTAAACCATTCTCCAAGTCAGCCTCCAGAGCTAACTACAGGCAGGTACAGAAGAAGGACCAATGCATTACCCCATTCTAGTTCCACTGTATTTGGCTCACTACATTCTGCAGCCTCTATTATTCTCAAGACCAGTGGCAGGGCATTTACTATACTCCCTGTAATAAGTTTTAGCCTGGGGTTTACTACTATCCATGGATTTAATGTTGCTTACTCCTACCCTTCTTATGCTGTCTCTGGAGCTCCTGACTGCACTCTCTCGGCTTGCTCAGACCTCAGTGATCTCAGTGGCATTCAGGTTAATGAGGATGTTTCCGCAGGTATGTAGGCTTTATATTTAGCTCTGCCCCCAGTACCTAAAGTTTTCAATGGTCCTAGATCTCTGAATTTCTTTAGCACTTTATTCCCCCTGTGCCCAGTGCCAAAGAAGCAGCATCACACAGTTCCACCATTGTAGTGGACAGTGATGTCTGGAGTGATCCAGCTATGGCCCATCCCTGCCTTCTTTCCCTGAATGTTTCATGCATTTCATAGGGTAGCTGGGCCTCTGGATCTGGGCTAGGCTCTGTACTCGTGGTTCAGGAATCTGTTTGCTATTATTGTCACAGATTTTGGGACATGTCCTTAGGGATGGGGTGATGGAATTGTGTAGCCTTACCAGCATTTGGGACAGCAGCATTTGGGGTGTGTGCCTGACTGTTGTCACTCACAGGACGGTTAGGTTTCTGCACCTAGCCTGTAACTGGGGGACCTGTTTGCTATTTTTATTACATATTCTGGGCCATGTCCCAGAGTGGAAACCACGTGGCTCCACCTCTCTCTAGACAGTAACTTCTCCAGACTGGGCAGGGAGCAGTGCCTGGGTTGACGAGCCATTTCACTTGTGCTAGCCTTCCCAGGTTCTGTGCTGCACCTGCTTGCTGTCCTGTGCAAGGTGGATTCCAGTGGTTGCTACTCTACCACCTCTGACTGACCTTGGTGTGTATTGTAGAGCTCTCTCTGAATGCTGCTTACTCTAACATTCCTTTTGCTCTAGTTTTTTATTGATGATACCCAAAGATGCATTTGATTTTGCATGTTGACTTTCTGTATCACAAACTTGCTATACTCACTAGTCCTAGTAGTTTTTTGTTGCATCTGTAGGAATTTGTATGCAGATGGTAATGTATGTGCACAAAAATAGTTTTGATAGTTTTCATCTATCTCTATGCCTTTTACTTGTTGTTCTTACCTGACTGTACTGTTAGGATATCTAGTACAATAGACAGTGGAAGTTTTAACAGGATACATCCATATTTTACTCAATGTTTGGAAGAAAATATTCAGTCATTTACCATTGTATTGTTAGTCATTATGGTTCAATAAAATGCCTTTACTAGGTTAAAGAAGTCACCCGCTTCCTGAATTGCTATTTTTTATCATGATTGTGTGTTAAATCTTGTCAGCTGCTTTCTTTACATCTACTAAATGATTATGGGGCTTTAAAATTTTTTTTCTTAAATTCTCATAAATTTTATTGTTCAAATGTTGATCCAACCTTACATTTCTATTGTTAATCTTTACTTTTTATAGCTGAGTTTCATTTGTTAATATTTCTCTATCGTTTTTTTGCATAGAGTCATGAGGGATATTAGCCTGCTGTTTTTACTAGTGACTTTGGCTAATTTTGTTTAAGCTAGGTATTATTGTATGGGTCTGTAGTAGCAGCTACTTGGGAGGCTCAGGCAGAATGTCACTTGAGATCATGAGTTCAAGTCCAGTCTTGGCAACATAATGATGCTCCATATGAGAAAACAAGAAGCACTTTCATGTGTAGACACTTGTGTAAGAGTATAGCAATGTTGTAAAAATAATGGATAATACCAGTAACCTAGTGTAACCTACACCAGAGATGAAAGAATAGTTAAGTTTCAGGAAATCAATCAATGGAATTCACTGAATTGATAAATTAGAGTGTATTAGGACATTAACAGATCTGAAAATCTATGGCTTAAACATATTTTTATGATTTTATGACTGAGACTCTACTAGTATGAGAATCTTAATAAATAAACTTGATGTAGATAGCCCATGTTCTGTCCATCTACTTCAGACACCTAGTAGCTCTTTAAAAATGTTTATCTGACCAATTTCCATATCCATGAAATAGAGATAGTAATAATAAATAGAGCTAATAATTATTAAATTACGTTGTCATGACCTAAGTCATATAATATATTCAAAATATATTGTATGGCCGGGGATATAACTCAGCAGCATAAGTGCCTGCCTGGAAAGCAAATTATATATAATTATATATCAAAACCAAATTATATATATGCATACATAAAAAATTATATACATTATATATTTGATATATAGATATAATTATTTGTATAAATTCTTAGATCTATATTTGCTATTATAATAATGGGAACTATAATATATAAAATAATTATTATTTATCTGTAATTATTATTTATATTTACAATTATCTTGGAATTTTAAGTTATCTTACTACTTGAATTTTACCAATTTAATATTGCCTCAAAATTATCTGCAATATAAATTTATTTAGGTGTTTATTTATTTACTGCTTCAGCCTGAAGAAGTGTCTGCATTGACTAAGCCCACAAGTACCTCATATAGAATATTTATTTATGGAAATATGTTTACTCTTGACTACTAACATGAAAGGAATTTACTGAAAAACTCAATTCTTGCTTCATCACTTTCCCACCAGTATCAATTACTATGAATCATCAATCTATATTCAATTTTTTAGATTTTATTATAATAATATAAGAAAATGCTAATCACAATAATAATTAATAGAGAGCAAATGATAATCCCTCCATGAGACAAGAGGAGGGAAAAAATAGTTTTTTCCTTGTTTTCAGCCTGCTCCGCAGCTGGGATTACAGGCAGGCTCCACTATGCCTGGATTGATCCTTTGTATTTATGAATTGAAGTGAAACACTTTAGCCAAATCTGTAATAGAAATCTAAACATGTAGTATATTTTCCACTAAGTCCCATTCGGAGTGAAAACAAGAAATACTGGGATGATCCTTTGTATTTGTTGACTCTGTTATGTATTTATTTATTTATATTTACAGGGTCTCACTACACAATCAGACTTGTAGTGATCCTCCTTGTTTTCAGCCTGCCCAGCAGCTGGGATTACAGGCAGGCTCCGCTATGCCTGGACTGATCCTTTGTATTTATGAATTGAAATACTTTAGCTAAAAGTTAGAAATAAACTGTTATAAAAAAAGAATACTTATGTTTTATGCACTGTGGTTAATGCTGAAATTTATAGGAATTAAAGACTATATCTACTGAATTTTAACTTAATTATACGTTAGATAGTCCTGACTTGAAATGAAAAATTGCATAGCTTATTTGAAATTATCAGGTTTGCAGAGCCCCTCCTGGACTACTTGGTGTAAGGTCAATGCCCTTTTCTTTCAGGAAGCTTCAGAAAAATGGAGTGGGAGACAGAAAAAGTATATTTGGAAACCTAAGCTCTTACATGGTAACATTTGTTTTCAACTATAAAAAGTTCCTTTAATTTTTTTTTGACTAATTTCTGCTCAAGATTGTATTAATCTACTTGTTTAAAATTCTTATGACTACTGATTAATTGTGAAAAAAATCACACTTGGTTCTTAAGTTTGGGAATATTGTACAGATCAGGAATGGAGAGCATGGGGTGAATTCCCCAGCTGGTAACAGCAGTCTCAGTACAGCCTGGTTCCCCAAGTGTCATCTCTGCTCAGCCACTTTATTTCACATCAGTTCTCCTGCAGACCTGTCATGTTTCTCTCAGGACAGGGCATGATATGGGTGTTTTCTATATATTTGGGTTTTCTTGACTTGTTTATTTATTTTAAAGTGGTTCATAAAATTAGGTAAAATTGGGCTGAAAATTCAGCCTTCAGCTCTTAGCTTACCCCACATCTTTTCCTTTGAACGCTTTAATCTCTTCTTTTGTTTCAGATGTACTAACCTTTATTTATATGAAGATACCTAGGTATAATAATGACTGGCTACAGATTCCTTAGATTGTTGAAATAATTAAGTTCCTTTGAGGAAAAAAGAAAAACTTTTGTTTCCTTTTCTTTTATCCTGTTTGAGATGGTGAATCACTGTATTTCCCAGGCTGACCTCAACATCAAACTTGCGCTCGCTCATTCTACTTTAGCCTTCCCTGGCGTGCTTCATTGTGCCTGGCCCAAACTCACTTTTTGAGTGGTGGTTTTCCCTACAGCATGGATGAAATCACTTCAAATGGCCTCAAAATTCAAAAAGACTTTCTAAAATAGCAGAGTACGAAGATAGGAAACGTTAATGTAGTATATTTGGGCTTATAAATTTCCTCATCATTGCCTACTTAAAATAAATATTTGGGAGTTAAATGAAAATAAAACCATTACACAAGCTAAATATCTGAGTCAGATACCTACTTTTTATTGGGATTTTGATTTACATCTATTTGTCTTTCTATCTATCTATCTATCTATCTATCTATCTATCTATCTATCTATCTATCTATCTATGAATTGTTTACGCAATTTCAAATATCCTGGGTGAAACTAGTTGTCCAATCTTCAGAATCCTTTTAAGGGTTGAGGACAAAGGAAGGGTGTGCTATATTTTAGGTTTTGCTTCATTTTATGATGCTAGGGAGTCAAAATGAGAATCTCAAGAAAACTAGGCAAGGGAGCATTGTACCTCTGAGCTACATCCCAGCCCTGTATATGTTTTATAACATGTTGTAATTGCTTACATGAATTGCTTTCAAAAAAGACTTTCTAAAATTAGTAAAGTTTATTATTACATTGTAAAAAGTCTTAATAGTATAAAAGTCTGTATAATATACAAAATAGCTATATGCTGTACTTTAATATGGAAAGTAAGCCCGTAAAATAAAAATGTAGCTTGAAATAACTTATTGTTTGTTTGTAAACAAATCCTTCACAGGGGCTAGCAAGATAGTTAAGCAGTCTAAAGCACCTGCTTAGACAAGCTTAGAAAGCACAGGGACTAGGGTTGGATCCCCAGCACCACATGGGGCACCAACCCCATCCTGAGGGCTGGCTGAGCTGACCACACACACATAAAGTAATCTTTCACAATTTGGAAAAAAAGTTTGAGAATTATTTGGCATATGTCCAGCAAGTCCTATTTTATCTGCTTTGGAAAACATGAAGTTTCTATATTTTGAGATATGTTTACTTAACATAAGTAGAATTAAATTTAAATATATTATTACACCTTAAAATTGATCATAACAATACATTAATTACATTTACTTCTGCAGGGGGCATGTATGCACTGTTAGAAAGTATATCATGCTTGCATTAGCAGCACATATACTAGAAAGAATATCAGTATCCACTATTTTATTGTGGAAGTGTTCAGACATACAGAAGTACGGAGGCTAGTATAATTTGTGTTCTGCTCAGCTTCATCAGCACTCTGTCAACCTTGGGTCTTGTACCCTCCCTCTTCTTTTCTACAGTATTGTAAAGCTCCAAAACAACAATATTAACAATTACTAAAATCATCCACTACTATATATATATCATATTAAAATTCATTAGTTGTGAGATAAGCAACATCTCTAATGTGACAGGTTGAGTCCTTGTGTAAATTGTGAATAAAAGGTAATGCAAGGGTCAGGGAGATAGCTCAGTAGAATAAATGCTTGCCTGGCAAGTGCAGGGTCCTGAGTTTGATCCCCAGTACTGAAAAAAAAAGAAAAAAAAAGAAAGATAATGCCAAGTAGTAAAACAGCTGGGGCAAAAGCTTCACATTTATTATTGGTTCCCTGTTAAATGGCAGAAGCAAGGCTCAAGGCTTAGGAATCCTGGCTCTGGAACCTCTGCCAGAGCAACCCTAAAAGGCTCAGTTCTCTCTTGTACCTTTGTGCCCTTGTTGGGACTGATGATGCTAAGGCCCCCAGGAAAGTCTGAACCATTGTTCATTCTGCATCACTGCTAGTGGATGTGGCGAGGTCAAAGTTAATGCCCACCTCTGACTAAGCCTATCAGAGGCTTGCTAGGGAGTGTGTTGAGATCAACACTAGTGAAAAGGAGTGTGATAAGGAAGCAGTACTGGACACTGGGAGAAACTGATGAGGTAAGTTATATTTAATGGAGGCCTCCGCCAGCTCAATGGCAAGTTCTGACCTAGAACGGTTGGACCCTTTGAACAGTCACTGGAAGCAGGTCACCCTGAATGGAGTGGACATTGAACAAGGGTGTTGTCTTTAGCCAAAGCAATACCTAGATAGAGACAGACAAAACAATGGGCTTTCCATTAGTGTGCCTCCAGGAGCTTCAGAGTGGAAGGAGAATAAATCCTTTCACCTGAAGCAGAGTCTGGGCAGAACATCAGAGCATTGACGACAAACATTTTTAGCAGGAAAATCTGCCCCTACATTTTCATATTCCTAAGTAGCAGATGCAAAATGTCTTTATGTGTCAGATATTTTACATATATTATCTTTAACCTTTACATCAACTCATAAGGTAGTTATTAAATTTTTTCAGATACAGTATCTGAGAAGTTTGGTAACTTGTTGAAAGTTACACAATTAGTATAGAAGTGGAAGTAAGATTTCAGCCAACTTCTGTTCAACTGTGCAGTTCTTTTTGCTGTACTGTTCACAGCCTCTTGCTATGCTGTGTCAGTACATTTGTAATTAGACCCCTGAAATAGCACACCTGTATTCTATCACTTTTTGTTTTTGTTCTTCAGTTAGGTTTTTAAAATTTTACATCATATTTTCTAAAAACCTTTCCTTAAGAGGACACAACTCAAAGTTGAGTAGATTTCCTGAACAATTCATTGTATATTCTACATAGTGCCTTATAGCCTTTTGGAAACCAGCAAATAGAAAAATGTTTCAAAGACATATTAATGTCTATGATTTCTCTTGTGGATTTGCAGTGCTTTATGAGAAGAAGCACTAAACAATCAGTATGAATCATTTTAACCATTATTACTGGTCTTTTAAGCAACTGAATGAGAATAGGGGAAACTGTGCTTTATTCATAACTCCTCCGATATTCAGCCATGAGTGATCTTGGCAGAGCCACTCGATGCACTGGACGCTTTGATTTTCTTACTGGGAAATGTCTGTAATGATA
Source organism: Ctenomys sociabilis (assembly GCA_004027165.1). NCBI lineage: Eukaryota > Metazoa > Chordata > Mammalia > Rodentia > Ctenomyidae > Ctenomys > Ctenomys sociabilis. Next base: position 14,459 of record PVKA01031150.1, read on the forward strand.
TCCATTTTTCCCTTACTTTAAATGACAGTTAAAGGATGAGATGCTCTTGAATAGTTGAAAGCAACTCCCTAAGAATATGATACTACTTTACAACTTGTTACCTAATCAGATTTCTAAATTATGATTCCTTATTTTCTCAGAGAATATAAAAATCTCTAGAAAGACACTGAAAACACTTTGTAAGCAAACTCATAGATACGTTACTGAGCAATTTTGTCTGTAGCTGGTCGATTAGGAAGACATTTGACATTTATGTAAACACAATAATGACATCCCCCCAAAAGATGTTCATGTGTTAATTTTTTAGTGTATAAAATGTTACCTTGGGACTGAGGAGATAACTTGGCAGTGTAAGTGCCTGCTTGACAAGCACAAGGACTGGGTTTGATTCTAGTATTGCATGTAGTGCTGGCCCCAGAACCCTGAGGGCGGGGCCATGCTGGGCCACTGACGCTGGACGTGGTGGCACACGCCTGTAATCCCAGTGCGAGGGTGGCTGAGAGAAAAAGATCACTATGAGTTTGAACTGCATAGTGAGACTCTGTACCAAATAAATAAATAAATAAATAAATAAATAGATTTTTAAAAAGTTACCCTATATAACAAAAATAATTTTCATGATGTGTTTAAGCTAAGGATTTTTGAGATGGGAAGATTTTTGTGGGTAATCTAGGTGACCACAATGTAATCATAAGTGTCATTATAAAATGGAGTAATACCAGCATGAGGGATTTGGAGATGCTTTCCTATTGGCTCTTGTGCTTGTGAAATAGGGTAGGAATGGGATTGAAATGGAAGAATTGACCTTGTAAGGTGTTTTAGAGGTCAGAAAATCAAAATGTGTCATTATTTAAGCAAGAGTGAATTATATTGAATGTATTGATATAAATGATGATAAAAGAATAGACATAAGCATTACAGAAATAAATACAACATAGGATCCAGGCATGGAAGTGCCTAACTATAATCCTATCATACTGGGAGGCTGAAGCAGAAGGATTGTGAATTCAAGTCCAGCTTGGACTTCATAATGAATGAACAATACTCTGTCTTAATATTTAAAAAAATTAAAAAAGACTGAGTATGTGGCTCAGTTTGAAGGCCCTGGGTTCCATCCACAGTAAAGCAAAACAAAGTCAAAATAGTTAAAATCAACTTCATCCTGTATGAAGTACACTAATTTAGATTTCCTATCTTATTTTTTGTACATATGCATATAAAAGTAATTTTCAAAAAAGTGGAATAATTATATACATTATATATATATATGTATATATATATGTGTATTTATATATATTTGTGTGTTTGTATGTATGTATGTGTGTGTGTGTTAGTCCATTTTCTCTTCCTACAACTGAATATCACAGCAGGTATAAAAACTTTATGAAGCTCATGGCCTGGAGACCAGGAAGTCCAAATATATAAATTTCCATTTTTTAAAGAGCTAGATGAATAAATGGTGAAATATCCACAGATGAGTATCATCAAGAATATAAAGCAAATTGTAGACCAATTTTCTGTCAGTATGCACCACACATGGCCTGTAGTGTGAATGCCAACTGAGTCTTTGTTCCCAACTGAGCATTCGCTTTCCACATTTCTGTCAGCATTCCGTCTTCTGAGCTCTGACCCAAATCATCCATCTGTCTCATAGCAATCTCACATTCTCCAGCCAGCAGCTCCAAACTTACTGAAACTCTTGTACAAAACAGTTCCAAAGGCATCCAAGCTACCTGAGGATAAACAATCACAGGAATGATCTCACTTTTCTGCATGACTCAGCTCTTTTGTTCCTGGAAAAATATCTAGCATACTCAACTTAAATTTAGTCATCTCATGGTTTCAGGAGATTCGGGGCATGGTTGGGAGGCTCTAAGGCAGAAACATCATGGCAAATAGGCAGAAGGAAGCTTCTTACTTCATAATGGTCATGAGGCAAAGCAGAGGAACAGTGCCAGGGTGAAGTGGATGAGGGCCCTCATATAGTACCCAAGATCATGCCTCCCTACCTCACTCAGTTGGGTAAGGGAGACATGGCCTTGGAGCTTTATATGGTCCCACACCCTCGTTTCTTTCTGGAACTGCTTCTCTGCTCTGAATAACGGCCACCATGAGCTGAGCAGCTTTCATCCCTGAAGCCCTTCCCTCCAGCGAGAGATCTCACCAGACACAGCCTGCCACTCATGTACTGAATGTTTTGAGCATGTGAGCTAAGTCAAATCTTTCCTCCTTTAACGTGTGGGAGTAGAGCATTGCATCTAGAGGTAGGACTTCTGACTAGTCTGGGCAAGTGAAAGGGAAATTATCATCTAGCATGTAAAAGTAACAAATTAGTACCCCATATATGTATCATTTGTTTTCCTGGATTCTTCTTACTGCTTTTATAAGGCTTTTGATTTAAATAAAATATAACGTGGGGCTGAGATAGCTCAGTGGCTAAGCTCCTGCCTGGCAAGTGTAAGTACCCAGATTCGATCCCTGGCACTTCATGCTGTGCTGGCCCTGGGCGCCTAGCTGGCCACTGAAACTAGGCGTGATGGCATACACTTGAAATCGCAGTTCTGGAGAGGCTGAGATAGGAGGATTGCTGTGAGTCCAAGCTGCATAGCAAGACCCTGTACCAAATAAATAAATGAAAATAAATAATATGTAATGTATATAAGCCTATGTAACTCATGGTTTGTCTGATCTATTTCAACATATGACTGAGCCCTCCAATTCTATAGATTGGATTTACAGTTTTATAAGGAGGAAAATTTTATGCTGCATTTTAAAAATATTATTTATTGAGGTTAGGTACTCTCTGTATGATTTTTAGTTTAAACTTAAAGCAGCAATATTTATAATCCATAGAAAATTTCTCTTTGTTTTCAAAGATGATGGGTTCTAAAGCATTGTAGAAACATCTGAGCTTTATGTTATTAACTATGTTATTTGAACAGGTTAGCTAATCTTATTGAACCTTGTTTTTTTTTCTGAATGCAAAAATGTCAAAGTATAGCTCATCATACTGAGCATAAGTATTAAATAAGAAAATAGGTATAAAGAACCCATTAATGTATAATATTTATAGCAGTTAGCTTACAGAAAATGAAATTTTTTCTTTCCTTTCCCCATCATGCAAATTAAAATAATAACATTACTTTTATATAATTGTATTAAAATATTTGTATATTCATACTTGAATGAAGGAAAGTACTAATGATCACCTACTTACTGGCTTAGGAAAGAAGTAGGGAGGTTTAGAACAAGTATTTGAGGCAAGCAGTAGTTTATATGCAAAAAGTAGCTTATAGCATAGTATGCCAAGCCAGCCCTGATTTAAAATTCTAATTCTTTAAACCCAGTACTACATAAATCTCAAAATCTTGAATCAAAGTGACCCAAGATGCTTATGCACTTAAATTTCTCAGCATCATGTTTCATGGATTAGGGGGTAGTGCAGTACAGTGTGCTCTGCTCTTGAATAGGGACACTATCTCAACTTAAAGTCTTTAAGTGTTTACTGCCAAGTGTTGCTCTAGGGGATTTGTGTATAACCTGCTCACTCAAGATGACTTAGTTAATGCTCCTACTTCCCAACTTCGACTCCTACCCTCCTTTCTTTGGCACTATTTGCTGCTTTTTGAATCTTAGACCTTTGATTACTAAAATGGAGGCAAATATTGCTTTAAAATTTGATTTTTTTAAATCTCCAACTCATATCTTGTTCATGGCCACCTGTCCTTTGCTCCTCTAACTCTTGTGCAGTGGCTCAGAAAGACATCACTGCATCCTCTAAAGTATCTCCTAGTCTTCTCACTTGGTTTGCTTTTCATCTTTAGGATTCCTTTTTGTTATTCATACACCTGAATTTGGATCTCCTTCTGCTGCAGCTGGTACAAGTTTAAATGTGTCTTGAGGTACCACTGGACTCAGGGACTGAGAGGGACCCATCTGGATTTGGTCTCTATGCCTGTCTCTATTTTTTTCTATGTCTGGTCTTTGCTTTCTTCTGAGTTGGTTTCATTTATAGGTACTGTTTCTTTACATGGTTTCTACTAAAATCTTCATGATTATATTAATAGCCTCCACAGAAAAAGTTTCTCTTTCTAAATTATCTAAAATGTTTCAGGACTGAGACTGTCATTCATTATGATACACTTATTCAGTTTTGAATTAATAACTGCAAATAAGAGAGGAAAATATTCTAACTGAACTGTGCTGGACCGTATGAGTGACCCTGGTGCTATAAGCTTGGGGTTAATTCCAATGATGTATATTGAGAATAGAGGAGAGAGAATTCCAAAAATAAAAACCAAGATTCTTCTTTCAAGTAAAGTGTCAGTGGATACTGGACAGTAAAAATGACAGTTGTCTACTTACTAGTTGACTGCAAACTAATGTGTAGACCAAACTACTGCTGCTTGTTTTTGTAAATAAATTGTTATTGGAGTACATCATTGGGTTATGTGTTGTCTATGAGTCTTTTTCTGCTATAAAAGTAGAGTCAGGCAGTTGTATTTGTAACTATATGGCCAGCAAAGCTTAGCAATTTCATCTTGATTTAATTTCCTTTGAGAAAGAAAGTTAAAGGGCACAGGAAAAGGCATTCATAACAAAAAGATTAGGTTAAGATGATTCCAGTCTCCCAAATGCTCTCATTTGAGGTCTTTTATGAGATTGTCAATGTTTAGATGCTGCATGAAATAATATAATGGTTAAGGAAAATAAGTGATAAGAATCATTCTATTTATCCTTAAAATAGTTTATAGATTTAGAAATTCTTGCTAAATTTCTGTTGAATGTTTTTTACCTGGCATATTTCATTTACCTACTGGAATTAGAATAAAGTCTTTTTTTTTTTACTTTGTAGCTCTGTATTAATCTGTTTTCTCATAACTATAATTAAATACTTCAGGCTAAGTAGCTTTATAAAGGAAAAGATTATTTAATTCATAGCTCTAGATATTTAAAGATACATTTCTGCCACTGTCTTGCTCCTAATGAAGACCTCAGGGTAGGAAACATTATAGTATAGAGTACATGTGTGAGGAAGGGATCACATTGCTAGAAGAAACCAAAAGAGCTGTAGCAAGTAGCCAGTGCCTTCTTTTTATAACTACCATGAGACTAACCAGGGGTTTACAAGAAAGGTCTTAGTCATGTCTAAGGCAGCACCTCCAATGAACTAAACAACTTCCATGGGTCTCAAGTCTGATGTCTCCACCATCATGCTGAAAACCAAACTTTTAACAGATGAGCCAAAGTGGCAGGCTCCAACCATTGGGAAAATGCATGCACATATGCTACTATGACTTCATATGACAATTGTTTCTAACTCCTGAAGCTTTGCTTTTATGATATTACTGTTCATATACTGGTGATTTTTGATATTGATTATTACTCTATAACCTAGTACTCAGTTGTAATATAAGTTTAGGGAAATACAATACTTTTTATGGCTATGAAAGAGTCTTTAGCAGTGCACTTTGGCAAGACCAAAAGAGTAGCTATATTGCAGGTAGCACAATTCACATGTTTATTCAATCCATCATTTATTCATTGTTTCACTGCCATTTAGAGACAGCTTTATTATATACTAGACATTGTACTAGATGTTGGGAATACAGATACTAATAAGATTAACATGGGACTTGCTCTTTTGTTTTAAATCTAGTGAGAAATTAAGGCATTCATTCATTCCCTTTTATTAGTTCATTATGTCAACAACTATGTATTAAGTATTTTCTGTGTAACAGACACTATGTTAGTGATTGAGGAGGCAGTATTGAAAAAGGCCAACTCTCCACTGTTTTTTAGCTTATAAGATGTTTAGAAGATAGGTATTTCATAGACAATTATTTCATTAGAATGTTTTTTTGAAATTGTCTGAAACTAATTGTGAAGAAAAAAATTATTAAAGCATATATGTAGAAAAATATTAGCTATGGAAGAACAAAATTAAATATCATCTTATTTCACATTAGAAAAAAAAGAGCAAGTGTGTAAGAAACTAGACTAATTAACTCAAAGGATTAAAAAAAAGGTTTGTCCTCATTGAATTTTATGTGTAGCAAACATACCTTTGAAAACCAAATGCAAAATATTTTTCAGTTATACAAATTCAAAATATTCTAATACCTCCCAATGTAGCGTATAGGAAATAAAAAAGAGCATAATCCAGAAGGCAAGAGAAGTTGAGTGGCCCTGGACAAAGAATAAAGAGCTCTCAAAATGGTAGTTATGCAGGACTATGTAAAATACATTGCATGAACTGATTTCTACAAAACACTATCAATGTTGGGTTATATACTTATTTATTTGTGTGTGTGTGTGTGTGTGTGTGTGTGTACAAGATAAGAAGTAATAAGAAGTAATATAAAGTCAATGGAAAATGGAAATATACTTTTTAAAGTTTCTAATACTAGGAGAAAATATACAATGTCTTATAAGTAGATTTTAAGTCAAAGATACAGTATAAATCCCAAACAAAAATTAAGATTAAACAATATTCAGAAAAATAATTAAATATTAATTAATTAAAAATTAAATATTTTAAAACAATTCAACTAAGAAAAAGTGTTTATGATAGTAAAGTATTACTAAGAGTAAAACATTGGAATGGTAAATATATGACCAGCACTTCTAACAGTTTGGGGACAGGATATCACAAAGTTCTAGTATGTTGTGGACAATGACAGTGTCCATGATGCTTACTGGTGGCCAGATGTCACTCATGAGACTGAGCTACTGCTATTTCCTTGATATTCACCCTGTAGACCCTGACAGAGTCATGACTCATGGTGTTCAGGAGAAGTCCATTTGCAGATTATGCTGATGGCAATATTTTGCTGCCTTATATGAAGGAATAATTGAAAGATTGCTTTTGTGTACCTTGCTTTCTCCTGTGTTTAATTGCCCCATTCTTTCTGTTCTCATTCATGGAGTTGTGGTCATTTTGATTATAGAGTGTCTCTCTAGAATATCTTTCAGTAGTCTATGTAGGTTGGCTTTATCATCACGAAATTCTTTAGTTGTTCTTTGTCATGGAAATATTTCACTTCTCCAGTAAACTTGAAAGAGAGTTTTGCAGGGTAGATGAGTCTGGGATGGAATTTGTTTTTTTTCGCAAGACTTTTAGTACTTTGCTCCATGCTCTTCTTCACTTCATGGTTTGTGAAGAGAAATCTGCCATTATTCTGATGAGTTTTCCTTTAAATGTGATCTGCTTTTTTTCTCTTGTGGCTGTTAGTATATTCTCTTGTGCTGAATTTCTTGGATCTTTATTATATGTCTGGGTATGGTTTTAATTCAGTTGATGTTATTTGGAATTCTATATGCTTCAGTTACCTGAATGCAGAATGTTTCCCCATATTTGGGAAGTTTTCTGCTATTACCTCTTCCCGTATTCTTTTTATATCATTTGCATTGGCTCCTTTGTTTCTCATTGATTCCTATTAGTCTTATGTTGTTCATGTTTGCATTGTCTTGCAGATGTTGAATTATTTTTTCCTGCATCCTAGTTGTTCTTAAGAGATCTTTTTTACCTTTTTACTAGCTGCAATGGTTTCTTCAAAGTATAAAAGTCTATTTTCATTTTCACTGAAATGATTGAGGTTTTAATTTCCTTCAGAGCACTTTGAATCTGCTTCATGCATTCTATTTCTTTTCTATATTGCTTATTCAAGGATTCCATCATTTTTCTATTCTCCTCTATTGTTTATCAGTGTCTTCTTTAGAAGCCCATAGTACTACTTTCATTATAGTTATTTCTTTTTTTATTTCAGAAATTATATCTGATCTGATTTCCTCTATATCTTTCTGCACTTGTTTCTTTACTTTCAACGCTGTTATTTCAGAGATTACAGGTGTGTGATTTCCAATTTCTTTCATGCTATTTTCTCCTGCATTTGTTCTTGGTTGCCTTATGGCCTGACAATGCATTTTACTCCTTCTTTTTGTCATTTTGTATAGCACTTCCTTTTGACCTTTGGTCAGAACTTTGATAGAATTATTATTTTAGTGCCAGGTCCATATCTATCAAGTTCAAACTTGTCCAAGTGGGTATGTGTTGGGTCTGGCTGCTGTGCTCCACTTCTTCATGCTGCAGCCCTTTGAGGTGAACCCTCTGGGCCAGCCACTCTGGCAAGATTTTATGCTCCTGGATGAGCTGGGTGGGCCTTGCTTCTAACCTTTCTTCAGGGAGCTCTGCCCCAGGGTTCCACATTGGGCCTGTATGTTTGAGGAAGTTCCTCTCACGTGCTGGGCACTTTCTTGAATGAGTATCCTACAAGCTCCAGGTGGTCTCACTCATCCTGGGCCTGGGCCCTGGGTTGAGTGAGGATATAGTGGGACCCTTGCAGTTCCACTAACAAGCTGGCCCTGGGTCGAATGAGTATCAGGCCCTGGGGTAGTCTTACTCAAGCCAGGCCTAGGTTCTGGGTTGAATCTCATTAGTATTTTTATCAGTTCATGTTGCTGTGAGAATATATGGTAGGTGATTTGACAGTCATCCCCAAGGAAATAATTTGAAAACCAAGTCCTATAAAAACAATGCTGATTTCTGCTAGTCTATTGAAAGGAACAGTTAATGGTTAAATTTTTCTATGTCTCTTTTAAAATTTTTTTAAATAATTTTTTGGACCAATTTTGCCTGCTTACATCTGGTAATCTGAACAACTAATTTAAAGACAACAATGCAATATAACAGCCATTGTTGAATTCCTGTTATTTTGTTAATGAAATTCTGTATCATTTCTAATTTTTTTACTATCATTCTTTTAAAAAAAGACTTAACAAACAAACAAACAAACAATGCCCAAAAGAGTAGTAGAAGTTATTCAGGGAGAAAGGAAAGGAAGACTTTTTCTGGTGTATACGTCCAGAGCTAAAACAAACAATTTGGCACATACCACAGGCTGTACACATCTGATTAGAACCTAGTGTGGATGTGTGGCCATGGAATCTGGAGGCTAAGCAGGGTTAGATCATGCATGATCTTCCTGCCTACATTAAATGGCAGGACATGCTTAGATTTTCATTTTAGGTGTATTGCAGAGGCTGAAGTATGGAAAAATGGCTGGGAGACAGCAAATATTGGATATAGAACCTGTTAGAGTCATTAATTTAAGAGATTTTCATGTTTAAAAAGGTTATTGCCTTGTGTAGTGAGGCATACCTGTAACCCATAGACCTTAAAATAACACAGGGTTTGTAGCATACCTTTTAGTGCAGGTCATAGTCTAATAAAGGTTCTTTCTCTTTTCTTAAAACACAGGTTCTTACTATGCAGTTTGGACTTGTAGTGATCCTCCTGTCTTAACCTCCCTTTGGGCTGGGATTACAGGCATGTACCACTATATATGCAGTACCAAGGTTCAAACTCAGGACCTTGCACTTATGCTGCCAAGCTATCTTCCCAGTCCTGAAGATGCTTTTATAAACATGGAGGGCATGATTGAGTCACAGACATAAATTGTGATATACGGAAGGAACTTATAGATTGTGATATAAGGAAGGAACTTTGTAGTTGTGAGGAAAGATCTGATGGACAATATGGTGTTGTACAGTATAATTACATTTCAGGAACTGCAAATTATTTTATATGGATAGAATTAATGATAGAGATAGTGGTAGAAATGATAATAAATTAAAATAGAGGCTGTGTCAGTTACTTTTCACATGTTGCTGGGGCAAAATACCGAGCACTCAAAATTAATGGAGGAATGGTTTATTTAGCTCACAGTTTGTGGTGGTTTCAGTTCATACTCAGATGGTTCACAGGCAGAACAGCACATTGCAGAGAGCAGCAGTTCATGGCAGTAGAGAAACAGCAAAGGGTAAAGGAAAGAGCAGCAGCTGCAGCTTGTAGCCAGCTTCTCTCTCTTCATATTGTAAGCAAGCTTCCCTGGGCCGAGGGTGCAGAACTCACACAATTACCATGCTCTCCTTTTGCACAGGATGAGGATGTTTACAAGCTAAGAATCTTGGCTCTCTGCTGAGTCACTTAATTAAACTTCTAAACTTCTCAAGTTCAAACAGTGCATCAACTAATACAGAGGCTTACACAGAAATTGTGTGTTTTAAGCATTTTGTTTATACTTTTGAAGATAATATCACAATTCTGCACTTCTATGTTTGTTGAGAGATGCCCACAAAAGGCTGAGAAACAGAAGTCAGAAACTGTGTAGGAAATAGAGTCTGTATGGAGCTACAAGTAGAATGCTACTTTAAAAAATAAAAAAATCTGGCTGGCCAAAGAGCTCAGAGGATTAAAGCACTGGCTTAGGCAGATGCAGGGGCTATGAGTTTGATCCCTGGCCTGCATGTGCTGAGATGGCAATTGAGACTGGGCACAGTGGCTCGTGCCTGTAGTCCCAGCAACTGGAAGGCTGTAAACAGAAGGATCACTGCAAATCTGATCTATGCAGTGAGACCCTGTACACTCTGTCCTAAAATTTAAACAAACAAACAAACAAACAAACAAAAACATAATATATTCTTAGGACAGAGGGACACCATCTAAATAAAAAAACAATTATCAGACCATAACTCTTAAAAATAATGTAAAGGAGAACAGCAAAGGAAGATAATTAAGGATAAGCACAAAAACTAAAAGAACATGAAGAGTAAGAAATGTTTCTTTTTAGAACATGAGCATTTCTCTATAGAGACTTCAGTGCTTTTTAAATTAGCACCCTTACACACATGGGGTTAGTGGTTAGGAGCATGAGTTGTGTCTTGACCATTTTTTTGAGAGTTTTCAGTCCTAAATCTGCAAAATAATTGATCACGATATTTGTTAAAAGCATATTCCCTCACAGTTCCCAAATGTTGATTCAGTCAGTCTAGGGGAAGCTAGGAGTATGACTTTTCAGAAGATATTCCTGGTGATTCTAATGCCATTGTAAGTTATTCTTTGTGTGTTTTTTTAGTCCGTGTCTGTGACTCTTAGGACTTTGTCAAGATCTTGGTGTTATGCAGGTATCTCAGTGGGTGGAGCACTTTGGAAACTATAAAAGATCTCCTTTGCCATTCATTTAATGAAGCATGTTTTCAGGGTACACTTACTCTTTTTTTTATCTAATTGGTGTTATCAAGCTCGGCTTCTTCATCTTGTATATAAGACTGTTAGACACTGGTTTGACTAACATCTTGCTTGCATTCCATGAAAAGTATCTCTAAAGGTTTCAAACAAACATTTGTTGAATAAACAAGAAAGAGCAGAAAGAAGAAAGAAGGAAGGGAAGGAGGAACAAGGAAATGTCTATATATTAGTGTAACTTGATTTAGCAGATCCTGTTGTTTTTCTTGAGTATCATTTGACTTACTAGGAGCACAAAAGCTATCTGCTTAACTCAAACAATGTTGGCAGAGACCCAGATGAAACTTCCTGGTGTTTTGCTTCAACTTCTGCTTTGAAAACTAGATTAAAGATTTCCCACCTCTGGTTTTTTTTGTCTTCCCTCTCATTCACCTTGACCTCTGAGGGTATTCCCAACCATCATTGTATGTAGTCTTTTATTGCTTCAAGTCTCCTGTACCTGGGATGGAGATCTGGGCTTCATTCCTATGGAGTGATGTACTATATTGTATGTTCTAGCTGATTTCAGTTTCTTCTTACATTCACTTATCTATTTTCAGTTTGAAAATCAATCTTGTTGGAACAGGTAGGGTCTAAATAGGAGAAGGTGGTTCTGCCTTCTCTCTGCCAATTATTAAAATTAAATTATTTTGTTCAAACAGTTGGTACAGTTAATATGCACATTTCCTAATCTTCCCACTATAAGCAGAAGAAAAGTATCAAAAATGCCAAGAGAATGCTGGCCAAATAGCTCAAGAAATTAAAGCACCTGTTAACAGGCACAGGGGCTGGGGGTTTGATCCCCGGGCCTGCTATGCTGGCCCCGCTCTCAGGGTGCACCGCAATAGCAGTTGAGACTGGGCTTGGTGGCACACGCCTGTAATCCCAGCTCTTGGGAGGCTGTAAACAGGCAGATCACTACAAGTCCGATCTAGTAGTGAGACTCTGAACACCCTGTAGACCCTTTGCTAAAATACAGAAAAAAAAAATGCCAAGAGAATTTTTTCCTCACCTTTATTATTTTTATCTCAGTTATATAAATGATATAAGA
>PVKA01031151.1:0-26575 GCA_004027165.1 Ctenomys sociabilis
TTTCCCCTTCTCTTTGTCATTTTGTATAGCACTGATCTTTGACCTTTGGTGTAGAGCTTTGGTGCAGCTATAACCTTAGCTTGTTATGAGATTCGGGTGCCAGTCTATTAAGTTTGAGATTTTCCAGGTATGCCTATCCTGGGTCTAGCTGTTGTGTTCAGTTCCTTTTTTGCTGCAGCTCCTTTGGTTCCCCTATGTTTGTTCCCAGGGTCAGCCCTCCTGTGTCAGGCAGGGCGTTCCCCAGGTGGGTGGGCCTGGGCTTTGGTGGGTTTTCTGGGCTCACAAAAGGATAGTGGATGATCTTATTCACTGAGTAGGTTGTACTGAGCCGCACAGCTTGTGCTGGGTCCGGGTCTACAGGCAGTAACCCAGGAAGGCTGGGAAAGGTCCCTCTGGTGCAGTGGGCCTGGAGCCCTCACTCACAGGCCAGGCTGTTCTGGGTTTCAGTCCGTAGTGTGGGACTGTGGATTGCTGAGAAATGACCCTCTGGTGTGGCAGGCTTGGAGTTCTCACTCCAGGCCGACCTGCACTGGGTCTGGGGCTGTGGGGTGGGACCAGTAATCACCTGGAAATGTTTCTCTGACACAGTGTGCCTGGAGCTGTCACTGGGCCACGGGAGGTGATGGGCAGCTTAATCCCTGGGAAATGTATCTCAGGCGCGACGGGCCTGAGGTTCTACACTCACTGACCTTTGATGCCCAGAGAATCAGGGAATTTCCCTCTCAATCAGTGGGCTTTAGGTCAGGAGATCCCAGGAGGTGTTGGTGAGTGGGTCCTGAGGTTTCAGGCCAGTCACTGACTTGGAGGGGTTGGGGACAGGGATCCGCGTAGCGCGCGTGGGAAGAAGCCAAAGGCTCTCCCTCAGATTCACCACACTCTCACTGATCTGGGAAGCCTGGTGAGTCCTGTAAATTCGCTCTCACTGAGCGAGCTTGGCACGGGAACCAGGAGGCCGCTGGAGTCAGCCACTGTCTCAGGCTGGTCTCTGGCTGGTCGGGCGTGGGCAGGATGGAGGAGGATGGCGGAGTTGGCAGCGCTGTCTCTGGCAGGTCTCAAGGGCTGGGCGGGGGCGGGCGGGATGGAGGAGGATGGCGAAGTCAGCCGCGCTGTCTCTGGCTGGTCTCAAGGGCTGGGCGGGGGCCTGAAAACTAATCTGAATGCCTGAATAGACATCTCAAAAGAAGTTATAAAATTGCCCAGTTGGAATGTGAAAAGTACTTAACATCACTGATCATCAGGAGAATGTGAATCAAAGTAAAAGAGTTATCGTATCACTACAGTTACAATGCCCTCAATCAGAATGATGAAAAATGACAAATGCTGTGAATAAAGAAAAACTCCTGTAAACTGCAGGTGGGAAAGAAAATTAGTTTAATCATTGTAGAAACCCATAGAAATGTTCCTAAAAACATTTTAAACAGAAGTATACAGTGATCCAACCATTCTACGTCTGGATATTAACCAAGAAAGGTGAAATGAGTACACCAAGGATTCTCTGCACTCTCCTATTGGTAGCAATGTTACTCACAATAGTTGGTGTGGAATCAACTAAAGTGTCCATTAAGAGATTAGCAGATACTGGAAATGTGGTGCATATACAGAAAGACAATTAGGTCATTTTAAAAATGGTAAAAGCCAATCATTTTCAGGGATGTGAATAGAACTGGAAATTAAAAGGTTAAGTGATATAAAACAGGAATGTAAGGTAAGTATCGTGTAATCTAAAGTAGTTGAGCTCAGAAAAATTGAAAGCAGATTAATAGTTTTCAGAGGCCAGGGATGGAGGGGATAGTGAAAAGATGGATACAGATTTGTTAAGGGAAACAAAATCATATCAAGACCAGAATAAGATCCAGTGGTATACTACACAGAATGGTGACATAGTTAAAAATACTTATTGCATAATCCAAACTTGCTTAAAGAGAGGTTTTGAGGGCTCTCATAAAAAGAAAAAAGTATTTGACATGGCAGATAACCTAAACATATTGTGTTGATCAACAGAAAAATACTTCAGGTCATGAACTCTTCAGTTTGCAAACAACTCACAAACAAAAGTCTTTGGCAGAATGTTGCTTCTTTCACAAAATCTACATCAGGTGATAAATACTAAAACAACTATCTTTCCCAAGCAAATACAAACAACTTCCCCAAAATTATAAAACAAAGCAAATTTATAAGCCAAAGAACTACTTTACAGTCTACACACTGAAATATACTGTGAGCAAAATTATAGATGATTATCATCCATCAACAAAAAGCTAAGTTTCCTTTCAAGCTAACTTTAAGTCAATTAAATTTCTACCTTGAATGCGAAATTCTGAAATCACTAACAATATTTTACAGAAGGAGACAGATAATATGAGTATTTCTGGATATCTAGGTGAAACAAGACATAACTAAACTTTAGGTTACTCAAATAAATTTTTGGCTGGCAAGCCCAGCAAGCTAGGCCCTGCAAGATGAATTCTAGTTTGGTAGAACTAGACCCAGTGAGCTAAAGGGAACTGCTAGAACCAGCAGGACTCACGCTAAGGTCCAAACCTATGGTGGGGATCAGTGTAGCCCAGAGATGGCAGGAGGTAACTTGTATGAACTCATCTGCCTGGAAGACTCCAAGTGCGTCAAGGGGAGGTCCACAGACAGAACTCAGGGGGGCTAATTTAAATACAAATTCCAATTTATAATCAGCTTTTTTATATAGCTATAATGTTTTCTCCCATAGTCTAAAGTAAGAACCCATTAGTTATAAAAGATTGTCAGTTTCTTAATTTGCAGTAGTACAATTAGAAATACTAATAACAAACTGCTCTTAGTATTTCTAATTGTACTACTGCAAATATGATACCATATCTCGCTTAACCACATGTTCTTCCTTGGGTAATAATATTGGGAGAAACATGGATAATAACCCCATCAAAACCCTATTCCTAAGGATGGAGGACAGTTTCAAATGGAAACCAACATCTCAGTCTAAATCAAAAGAGAAGACAAAATTTTGGGAAACACACAAAGTAAGAATCTCTGACATATGAGAAATACCTAATGAACGAACCCCTTTTATAGAAAAGTTCTGATTGCAGCGGCACAGCTACCTGATATCAGACTTTCATAAAAAAGTATCACAGAAATCAAAAATAGAATCTATCTGAAATAGAAAATGACAAAAAGCAAAAGAAAAATGTAATCTCAAGCCCCAAGCCAACCCAAAACAAACATGAGACATCAGCATAAAAGAAATTGGAAGTCATACATCTGAAATCTTTGAAATAATAGCAACTGAGATAAAGAAACAGATGCAGAAGGATATAGAGAAATCAGATCAAAATAATCCCCCAGGCAAAAAAGAACAAATTATAACTATAATGAAAAAATTACTAAGTGTTTCTAAAGAAGACACTGGAAAGAGAATAGAAGAAAATAGAAAAATGATGCAAACCTTAAATAAGCAATATAGGAAATAGACACAATGCATGAAGCAGATTCAAAGAGATACATAGGAAATTAAAAACTCTGTTAAAAGTTAGAAAAACATTTGAATGAAAAGGAAGATAAACTATCAGACCTTGAAGATGTCACTGAAGCTAGAGACCAGGAAAGTAACAATCTCTTAAAAACAACAAAAAATGTGGGAAACAATAATTAAACAGCTGGAACTTGAGGCAAAAGTAAACAAAATAAGACTAATAGGCATCAGTGACAAAGAAGGAGAAAACAAAAATGACATAAAAAGTAGATAGCCAGAATGAAGAAGGGCTGGCCAAATAACCCAGAGGATTGACATGCCTGAAAGCAGGCACATCGGCCAGGAGTTCAATCCCTGGGCATGCTGTACTGGCCTCATCCACAGGGCATGCTGAAATGGCAATTGACTGGGCGTTTTGGCGAGCACCTATCATCTCAGCTCTTGGGAGGCTGTAAACATGCAGACTATTATGAGTTTTAACCGGTAGTGAGACCTTGAATACCCTGTAGATCCTTCTTTAAAATACAAAAAAAAAAAAAAAAAAAAAAAAAAAAAAAAAAAAAAAAAAAAAAAAAAAAAAAAAAAAAAAAAAAAAAAAAAAGCTAAGAGCAAAAAACTTCCCAAACATGTGGAAAAATCTGATATTCAGGTAAATAATGCTTATAGACCTTCAAAAAATATCAATCCAATTAAAACCATACCCATATAATAATCAACATCTCAGAAATTACCCATAGGAACACTAAAAGCTGCTAAAGAACAGATCACAATGGAAGGAAAACTCATGAGAATAGCAGATTTCTCCTCACAAATCATCCAGTACAGAAGACAATGGAGTGAAGTATTTCAACTCCTAGTAGAAAACAAATTCCATTACATACTGTCCTACCATGCAAAACTCCCTTCAAATTTAATGGAGAAGTAAAATTCTTCCATACAAAGAACAACTAGTCAAAGAACAACTTGTGCATGATGACCAAGCCAATACTACACAGAGTACTAAAAGACATTCTAGAAAGGGATCAAAATAACCACAATTCCAAGAATGACAACAGAAAGAACCCACAAAAAAGGGTGAACAATTAAACACAGGAAAAACGTGGTGAGCCAACAATAGAAAAACAGGATGAGAGACATAAGTCAATACATATTCATTATAACCACCAATGTTAACGTACTCACTTCACCAATTTCAATAGATTAGCAGAGGCATTAAGAAACAAAATCCAACAATGTATTTCTGTGTATAAGAAACACATTTAACACATAAAGAAATGCATAAGCTGAAAGCCACAGGATAGGAAACAATATTACCTGTTCCAGGACTCAGAAAAAAGCAGGAGTAGCTATCCTGTTGGCAGAAAATTGGAACTTCAAACCAAGAATTATCAAGTGAAATAAAGAAGGTCACTACACACTGGCCAGAGGACAAATTCAAGAGAAAAAACATAACAATCATAAGTATATATGTGCCAAATATCAGAATACCCTACTCTATAAGACAAATTTTAATGGAAATGAAAGATCTAATAACCAATATCAGAATCTTGACAGGGGATCTTAATACCCCATTGTCTTAAAAATGCAGGTTAAGCAAACAAAAAATTAGCAAAGAGGTAATACCATCAATGTACCTCACAGAGATAAAAAAAAAAAAAATTCCTAAAACTTTTTGGAACCAGAAAACACCTAGAACAGCAAAAGAGTCCTGAGTAATAAAAGAAAAGAAGGAGGCATTGCAATCCCTATTTTATACTGCAAAACTACTGTGATGAAATCAGATTAGTACTGGAAAAAACAGAACTGAGGATCAATAGAACAGAGTAGATGATGAAGATACAACTACAAACACACTCAGCAATTTTATCTTTGATAAAGGACCAATCACATTCATTGGAAGAAAGATAACCTCTACAACAAATGCTGCTGGAAAAACTGGCTCTACACATGCGGAAAACTAAAACTAGACCCAGGTCCATTACCATGTACTAAACTAAAGTCAATGGATAAAAGATTAAAACAGAAACACTAAATCTACTGGAAGAGAAATTAGGGGGAAGTCTTAAAAACATAGGCATAGGCAAAGTATAAAAACCAAGTTGCACAGGAAATACTTCAACAAATCAACAAATGGGATTTTGTCTTATTGAGAAGTTTCTGAATGTGAAAAGAAATCACCAACAGTATGAAAAGGCAATCCACGAATGGGAAAAAAATCTCAACCAACAAAACTCAGACAAAGGTCTTATATCTAGAATATATTAAAAAACTCAAAAATAATTAGGTCCCCAAAATTTAAAGACCAATCCAAAAAATGGTCATGTGAAATGAATACACTCTTCTCAGAGAAATAAATACAAATATCAACACAATAAAAATACAAATAAATATATGAAAAGTTTCACAGCACTGTCCATATGAGAAATACAAACTAAACCAACATCATCTCACCCTAGAAAGACTGGCTATCATACGAAAATCAACTAATAACAAATACTGGGGAGGATGTTGGGTAAAGAAACACTTCTCCACTGCTCAGGGTACTGGTACGGCCACTATGGAAATCAGTGTGGAGACTCAACAAAAACTAGAACTGGAAATTCCATTCAACCCAGCTATTCCCATTCTGAGTGTTTTCCTCAAAGATGTGAAAACATCACACAATTGTGATATATAGGTAGCCATGCTTATAGAAAGCACACTTTTTCAAAGCTAAATCCTGGAAACAACCAAAATACCCATCATTTGAGGAATGAATGAAAAAATTGTGGTATTTTTATGCAAAGAAAGATAAGCTTGAGATCTTTATAGGTAAGTGAATGCAACCAGAAGCTATCCTTATAAATGAAATAAATCACACATACATGTGTAAATATATTGTCTCCCTAGTGTAAGACCCTTAAAGAATAAATAAAACCTGAAAGGTACAGTAGTTACAGTAAAATTGAATGAAACTGAAAATAAGAATTAAACAATGAAGATGAGAGAAAGAAGAAAAGGTAGGAAAAATGGAAGGGGAAAAGTCATGCAAGTATATATATAGCATGGCTGTGATGAAAATGGAAACTAAAAATTTCCATCATTTTTTTTAAAATAGCACTTAATGTTTAGAATTTTCACTTTGACTAATTCTGTATGTTAATATCTGTGATTGAAGACAACAATGTGTGATACAAAAACCATGTTTGAATACCTCATACCTTGATCTTCTCAATGTGCATAATTCCTAATATCTTAGCAATTATTACTATACTCTTTAAATATTTTTTTCTAAAAAGTAAAAAGAAAAATTTAAAGTTTATTGAAAGCAAGCATTAATATTCAATACTTGTCCAAACTTGCATAACTATATCTGTTAATCTGAGCAACAGATTTGATAATTAAAAATTCATGATAGAACAATCCTTGTTAATTTGCTATTCTTGTTTTGAAGATCTGTAACATATGTATTGTTACATGCTATGTTGTTTCTGTCTTTGCTTCTATTTATTTTTGCTTTTATTTTTATACTTCAAAGTAAAATAAAAAAAAATTTTTGAAGAATAAAAATCTTAGAACACTAATGACATAACTAAGGGAATTAGAAGATAAAATTTATATTTTCAGCTAGCATTACAATAAAAATTAAATAGTACTCTACTGATAGTCATGTCTTGATTATTATATGATGTTAATCATTGATTTGCTCAATTAATCTGATATAAATTTCTAAACATTGTCAGGAAATTTAAAGTAATTATAAAAATATTCACCAAGATGTAAATAATGTTATGTAAATTTTACATGCTTCATTTAAGAATATCAACCCTCTTAGAAGTAATATTTATTGATTTTGGATAACTAAAGGGAAAATAAATACAGGACTATAATATTTAGGTTCACAAATGCCTCTGCTTGGGCCAGCCAAATAGTTCAGTGGATTAAAGCACCTGCAAGTACTCACAGGGACTAGGGTTTCGATCCCCAGGCCTGCCTTGCCAGCCCCATCCCCAGGGAGCACTGAGACATCAATTGAGACTGGGCATGGTGGTGCACACCTGTAATCCCAGCTCTTGGGAGGCTGTAAATAGGTGGATCACTATGAGTCTGATCTAGTAGTGAGATTTTGAACACCTTGTAGATCCCTCCCTAAAAATACAAAAGAAAAAAAAAGCATAAACATAAAAATAAAACAATGCCTCTGCTTAGGAACAGTTCAGCTCCCAAAGATAACAGAAGCCCTTGGCAAAAGTTTGTTTCTGTTTACAAATTCTCTCTACTGTGAAACCCAACTACATTCCTCTTCTGTATAAAAAGACAAACGTAGCCATTTTTCAAATAATGAACCTAGACATTGAATTTGATTAGGTTCTTGTCCAATTCGGTTTGCAACCAGAATCATGAAAAGAATTGTGAACTGAGATAGCATTGTAACATTATATCATTGAAGAAAAAAAGTACTACATATTAGGGAAGGGAAAATATTTCTTATTAAAATAAATAAGATATGGCCAGGGACATAGATCAGTGGCCTAGTGCATGCCTGTCAAGTACAAGACCCTGAGTTTTATTCCCAGTACCCAAAAATACAAATAAATAAAATAGTTAATAAATATAGCTCAAAGAAGTAAAGGAAGCAAGGGTATAAATCAGTACTGTATTTAAGTGAAATGGGCTTGGAGAATCAGGGAGAGCGGAGTGAGTCCTGACTTTAAAATGTTTAATTCTTTCATTGTCTAGACACGCCCCTTCCTAAAGGGTTAGAAATCAATAGGGCCAGCAGGAACCTGTCTTTCTTGACCTTTACACTGATTTCAAGTCACACTGTAAATCTAAAAAACACTGAAGTGGATGCTCAAATAGCCAGACTTCACATCTAGGGCCAGTGTAAGTCTATAGAAGTTTCTGTCTTCTTGAGGGACTGCATGCCTAGTTATGCTTTAATGTGGCCTTCATTGTACTACTCAGGTTCTGTCAGAAGCAACTGAAAGTCCTAGACAAAAAGGGGGAAATGAGTAAAGATATAAGAGACACTTCATGATATATGGCTCTTACCTATGGGGAAACAAAATAAGAACCCTTCCATTTTCCTCAGGAGCATCCATTATGAAAATCTGATGACTATTTTGATATAAATCACCTTAATATATCACCTGTTACCCTTTGCTGAGAGCATATGTCTATTTTAACATGAATTTCAAAGTTTTCATGTGTTCTTTTGCACATGATAGAGAATCTCTTGGGTTAGCAAGCTTTATATAGTGCTAAGATACACTAATTAATATTGTGCGATCGTAGGCAGCTGGGAGCTACAGGACCTGTATCTTCCAGTCCACACTGTTTTTAACAGAGAAGGTCATCTGTGCTGTATCTTTATATATGCTAAATTATTTACCACTTTACTACTCTAAGTATTATAGTCTTTATGAATTATTGGATTTTTATAGTAGACTTATTTTTTTGCCCATAAAATAAAATCTGTATTTATTGTGAATTACCCTCAAAAGTCCCCATATTTTTTGAGTTCATCAAAAAAATTTATTAACAGGTATTCCCCACTGGTCTAAGTTCTACTGCCTGATAATTGATCACAGTGGGAGTTACTTACAATGACTATCAATTCAAGAGCAATTAATGTGCAGTACAGCTTACAGAAAAACAACTTGGGCTGGAAGAAAGTACTTTCAGATCGATACTACTTTTAAGGTCTTCTAAATTTTAGAGGAAAAACAGAACACCTGATGAAAAGAGACTGTTCATCAATTCATAGAGATTTCCATCACAAAATATTTCCATTCATACTGTAAATATTCCATGAGGTTGACACTTAAGGAAATTCTAGTTCCATTTGGAAAAGTTATGTTCTTGTTTATGCACGAGTTTTAGAATTCATTTATAGTACAAGAAAAAAACATAAGTTTTTGTAATAGTGGACAACTTCATGATGAACAAAAACAGTTTTTGTATTCAAAGTTCTTATCCTTTCATCCTATTCAGGAGAGTTCATATTAAAGGAGCATTCAGTGACAGAAATTTCATAGTTTTTTATTTCAAGTGCATAATGATTGACCTAGAAATAAAAAGGCAAGATGAAAGGTGAACATATAAGATCTGTCTCAATCAAATTAAACATATTTTACAAATGTAAGTGCATGAAAATTTGGCCTGGAAATGATTTCTTTTATATACTAACTTACAAAGTTATTCAGGCACACATATTAGCAATATCAAAATAAAACAAATATTCTAGTATAAAATTATTTTCATGAAAATTTACTTCTTCCCAGGGAAAATTTAAGGTCAAAGTTTCTCTAAATTATATATATATATATATATATATATATATATATATATATATATATATATATATATATATATAATTTATAATATATAATTATTATACAGGGGCTAAGAAATGTATTCTGTCAGTACATTATCCTTCATCTTTTAACAGTATGCTCTTGACATATATATATTGTAATTAGTACAGTGTCTACAGAATCTCACTACACAAATTGGACTCATAGTGATTCTCCTGTTTTCAGCTTCCCAAGCTTTGGGATTGCAGGCACACACCAACATGCCAAGTCTCAATGGATGTCTCAGCGCACCCCAGGGGAGGGATGAACACCACATGCCGGGAGATCAAACCCCAATTCATGAGCCTGCCTAGCAGGTGTTTTGATCCCCTGAGCTATTCAGCAGGCCGAATTTTTTATATTATTATACTAAGCCACATTAAGATAGTTAACAACAGATAATATTGGACAACCAAACATCACAGGAGATTATCTCAGAACTCAAGTGTGCTAACCATTTGAAAGTCAGGATAGTTATCTGATGCTATGTCAACAATTAGCATATATTTTTCTTCCAGGGGCTAAGAAATGTATTCTGTCAGTACATTATCCTTCATCTTTTAACAACAGTATGCTCTTGACACTTACCTTAAAAACTGCCCACTCTAGTGTCTAAAGGTGTGAGAATTTTACAGTATCATTCAACAGCCTTTTAAGTACTGTTCTTCATGAAAGGAATTAGCCTCCCAACCTAGTTGTTGTTCTGTGTATTCTCCATTCTTCCATTGCTATATGCATTGATAAAAATCAAATAGAATATGCTTGAAATATTACAAAAAATAGCTTTCTTTCTAATGTACATGTCTGTGGAAGTTTTGAAGAAGATATTATACTCTTTAATTTAAGATAGCTGTTGTTAGAGTTGGAAACAGCACCTGGGTCTCTATCTTCATGTTTAGTGATAAAGCAGGTTTTTGATATCAGAGTACTGTGGGGAAAACTCTTTAGTGATGGCAACTTGCTGTAAATTATTAGTATTTTAAAATAGAATCTGATATAATGCAATAAATTATCTACTCTAGATTTTCATTTCCTTGACAACTGAAAAAGTCTTAAATTCAGGAAGATAGGATTTGATAATATTGGAGGATTTTGGTACTACTTAATCTAAAGCCCAAGTAGGTCAAAGTACTTCTTGACTGATATGAATAAATTGTATAATATTGTGGAAATCCAAATCATGGGGAATCTTTTAACATTTTGCATTCTTCACATCATGAAGTTAAATGTGTTCACATTTGTAGAGGGACTCTTTTTCAAGCACTGATTCTGAATTATACCAAGTATCTGAAGGATGCTTCTATAGATTGTATTAAAATTACCTTGATAGAGAATGGTCATAGAAGTCTCCTTTGACTTGTGCACAAATAATAAAACTTTCATAACCACTGGGTTATTTAAAGTTCATAGAGAACCTTATTGATTTTACTGTACTGCCATACTAGTTGCAAAATGTGTGAAAAAGTACAAATTAAGACATCATAAACAGATTGTTATTTGTCACCTTCTAAATTCATTGAAATCTATAGTTATAGATTATAGATGGCAGGATGCTTAGATGACCTGCTTTTCCTACTTTCTGATTTTTATCCAATGCCTTTCTGTAATTACTTGTCTTTGAGAGTTGGAACAACTATTGACTTGGTTTTAACCAACAGAATATAATAAAGTAGAAGTTATGTTAATGAGGCAGTTAAAGTTTTTCTCTGATCAATACAACATGGAAAATACAAGGTACCCTGAAGATTCAATTGAGGTAATCAGTTGACTTATGGTAATTAAAACGTAGATCTACCTTAATCACATGATCACTGAGGAGACTATGAGAGATGTGCATGGTGGCCCTTACAGAAGCAAGCTGCCATGAGTGGCACAGCTGCAGGGAAGTGCCCTTGGCCAAAAAACAGAAAGTGAGCCTTAGTGAACCTGTTACACATGTGGTGATTTCTTTTAAGAAATATTATATTATCTTTTAAGAAATAGTATATTAATGTGGGAATTCTTGTTTCGAAATAAATATTTTGCCATAAATAAGTGGTTTTGGGGCTGCAGCATGGATGTGAGTACAGAGGTGTTCATTTAGAAAGCAATTCACACACTAACATGCTTTGTCTTCTTACTCAATTCAATCTCATTTACTTTCCAACTGACTAGAGATTGAAATCAATGGCTTCTATGCAATCTAGTTAAGCTGGGCTCCCCTCCTTGCTAAATACCCAGAACCTTCATGTTGTTCTCACATTCTTCCTCATATCTGAATTTTTCTTCCTTTATTTGTTTTACTTCCTATACTCTTCAGAGTAAAATTTTAATGTCGAAAATTTCACTTCACTAGATTACATTGAGTACAATTTCAGCGTTAAAATACTTTGAGTATAGAATAATGTAGGAGGAAATATTAAACAGAAAAGTGTTCTATTCTAGATTTCAATATTTATTAATTATATGTATTTGAACATACAAAATAACTTCCCCAAATAACACTTTCAACACTTTAAAAATATATAGTTTCTCCTACTTTAGAGATTCATTACAGGTTAAACAATTCTCAGAGTATTTCCTAACATTGCTATTAAACGAGAATGTGTTCCCACTTGTATACGTGATTTGTTCCCCAAAATAAACATAAGTCAAGATATCTTAGCTCTCAATAAAAAGTTGTTGCTTTTCTAATTGTTGTTGTCTTCCCTAAGAATACTGAAAACATAATTGACAAAATGGGAGCTCCTATAATGTTAAAATGATTGACTATAATTCCATACATCAATGCAGAAACACACACAGACACACACACACACACACACACACACAAAGGTGCCACAGAAGTTCTCTATGAGAAGGTATTCTTCCATTTCTGAAGTTATTTAGACCATGTTGAATACATAAAACAAAGGAAATTAAGCTGAACCACTAAAGCTTTGCTAACATAAAGGGCAACCTGCTGCACAAGCAAAACAGAACTAACAGTATTTTGTTTAGTTTAAGTGGGAAAATGCTATCTACCTCATCTCTGTGTTTATGCAACACATAATCTACAATGATTTACTTCAGATTCAAATATGTAGTTATGATAATACCTTCAGTTTGTAACTCTGCGGAGCTGCAAAATAATAACATCATATAAAATTGCAATATATTTTTCCCACAGATTTTTAAATTTGTGTTTCTCTAAAGTCATGATCATACATTAATTACTGACATTTGGAATGTTTACATTGTGCTTTACACATAAAACAAAACAAGCACCTCTGAGGAGCTCCTTCATCTGTTAAACGACTGCCTCTTGCTGTTTCTAATTGTTTCAGACTCATGAGTGCCAACTGAGAGCTTCTATGTACCAGGAGTGTCTACCTGTAGCTGCACTGCAAATTTCTTCAGAAATAAAGCAAATTAATGTTTTAATGTAAGCTAGATGTGGTGGCTCACGATGGTAATCCCAGCGGTCACAAGGCTGTGGCAGACGAGTCGCTGTGAATTTGGGAACAACCAGGGCTTCACAGTGAGTTACTTCCTGGATAGCCTGAACCATGCAGTGAGACCCTGGCTCAAAACTAAAAAGTAAGTAACCCTTTTATTTATTTATTTATTTATTTTGGCAGAACCGGGTCTGAACTTAGACCCTTGTGCTTGCCAGCAAAGTGCTTATTCTACTGAGCCATCTCCCAGGCCCCAACCCTTTAATTTAAATATATTTATTCTGGATTAGAAATAAGTTCTTAAAATCATGATTTTTTTTCTCAGCCATACTACTTCTAATGGTTTTGCAAGACATTAATTAAAAATACATGAATCAAATTCAAAAAGGCAAAGTGATTTTTACTATCAGTAGAAAAGAGGAAAATATAAATTTAAAGTATATTAATAGTGATTCTGTATTCTTAGAGGTCAAAATATAATTAAACATTTTCATCGTAATATTTACCAAACCCAGTTTTGGAGAGAATAAAAAAGCTAGCATAAGAAAACATAGTAATTAAAACTTAAATGAATAATGTTATCCTGATTGTTAATCTCGATATGTCAACAAGACTGGATTAAGAAATGCTTATCAGGCTAGTCAAGCACACTTCTGATGCATTTCTAGAGATGGCTTGTTACTCTGCTTCCATCTCCCTGTTCTGAGCAGTAATGAGTCCTTAGCCTCCTGCACAGAGATGCCCACTGCGACTCTGCAGCTCTGATCCTGCCTACCTAATCAGCACTCCTGCCTGCACACCCCTGTTTAGTCTGTTCTTCTGCAGCACCATAACCCATAACATTATGTAATATTTAAGATAAACAATGAAAATGTTATTCATCTCATATGCATATTCAATTTTCCACTTCATATATACATACGCACATGTGGATCTCAGTGAAGATTCAATATTAAAAGCACAACATATTACTTAGCTATATAGAATTACTCTAAATTAATTGAAGAACTGAGACCTTTTCATCACATTCTGAATGGAAAAATTCGATATTATATTACATAGATTGTGCTATGGTGAAGAAGAGGCAAATTAAAACCAAAATTCTAATAAAAGGTTTTCACATTTTAATGAATATCTCCAAAGTTTGCTGATGAATACAAATAATAATTACCAAAGACATTTTTTGTTAAAAATTGGTATTTAGTAGTAGTAATAGTAAAGATTGAAAACATTTGAAATGACATAATTTTTTACTCAAATTGTTAAGCACAAAACTATATAAAAACATAAACCACATATATTTTTAGTATATCTTAGGAGTTTAATTGTCAATCAATAGAAAAGAATGAATGATTCAAAATTAATTGGAACCAGACTAGAAATAGTCCATAAATCATTCAAGTGAAAAAAAAGAAATAAAAGGACCTTGAATAGTCTATATAATGAACCCTAAATAACCTATTAATGATAAAACCTATATCATTAATCAAAAAGAATAAGCATTTAAAATTAGGAAAATATCATATATTAAGGAATAATTATGACATAATCATATTGAAATTACATTAAAAAATAATTCATGATTTTGTTTTTATTTATTTATTTTTATTTTTTGGTGGTACCAGGGATTGAACGCAGGACCCTGCCCTTGCCAAGCAAGCACTTATTCTAATGTGCTATCTCCCAGCCCCATGATTTTATAATTGCTATAATATAGCATTTCAAAGACGAAAGTTACAAAATTATTTAAATACAACTATCCTAATATTTATAAAGTACAAAATGATACTCAAATATTGACAATAGTAGTATAAATATCAACTTTAATAATTTAAGTATTCACACATTTTACTTCTTTTACTATTTTTATGCTGAATGTATTTATTGTAGTAATCCTACAAATTATAACATGTTTTAAGTTTTCAGTAATATCTTTTTATTAACAGACACAAAACATTAGCTCTCCAAGTGAGCATTTTGAAATTTAATCTGCGTTTCATAATATTATTTGAATATCAAAACATTGTTGGTTTTCACTTCTTGCTTTATGTTTGTATAATACATTGCCAGAAATAACAAATAACTTTAGAAAAAAAATTGTATGTATTTAGTACATGGTCTACAGGGCCTTACTATTGAGATCAGACTTGTAGTGATCCTCCTGTTTTCAGCCTCCCAAGTACTGGGATTACAGGTGCATACCACTATGCCCTGTTTCAGTCACCATCTCAGTGTACCCCAGGGTCGGGGCCAGCAGGACACTCTGGGCATCGAATCCCAGCCCCTGCATCTGCCTAAACAGATGCTTTAATCTACTGAGCTATCTGGCCTGGCCTAGACTTAACTTCCAATGTTAAGGTTGTGACTAATTATGGTACTAAACTGTCTATTAAAAGTATATCAATGATGCATTAGCCTTCAGCATTACATTATTGGCTCCTATGCTGGTCTTGTTGTCTCTCCAAATAGCTGGTTCAGGGTTCCACGTGGTGAGAGCCACACTTCTTGGGAGGATCCAGGATCTAGGACAGCTCTGTTGCCTATATTCATCCTTCTACCAATTGAGGCAATAGATCTTTCCACCATGCTATAAGGCATGAGCTTTGGATTCCTCAATGGCAACATGGAAGAATGGAGAGAAAGAAGACACAACAAATCTTTTCAAATACTGCATTTTTCACCTTTATTATAATTATTCTAGATACTACCTGTTCAGTCCCAGGGGCCTCCCTATGATGGTTCCACCCAGGAATGCGCTGTGGTGGTCATGTGCACGCTGCTGTTTCCCTCCCACCATGTCCCATTCTCCTCTCCTCTCCCTTCCTTTGTAGTTTCTTTTCTGCTCTCAGCTCATCTTTCACATCTGGAAGAGAAAATAGGATGTATCCTTTGTCTATGTTATTTTTTAAAGAGAATACAAAAATAGTTTCAAAAACTCATTAGAAATTATACATAATTCCGCTAAACAAAATAATAGGAATTTAACAAAGGTATTGCATAATGTTGCCTGCAAATTACTTGTTTAGATTACCAGATATCAGCACGTAGAATTAGTTTTTAAAAAGTTATAAGAAAATAGAAAGGTGAAGAACAGAATAAGCATTGACTGCTCCTTTCAGTAGGCTAGCAGAAATCAGCAGTAAAATTACCCAAGCTCTCCTGTATACACATAAATATGTATTTTTTCCTCCTTCCTTTCTGTTGTCCTTTTCCTAATACATTTTTTCTTCCCTTTGAACAGATTTTTCCTTTTTTCAGTATATATTGTACCTTTCAGATTGTATGTACTCTTTCAGGTTCTTAAACTACTAAGGCAATATGATATTTACACATGAGGGTCTGATTTCTGTCACACTTATGGACTCTAGTTGCATCCACTTACATATGAAAGCCTTGGGTTCATCTTTTTTTTATATTGCAGGAATAATCCATTTTGTAAAATATTGTTTTACCCATTCCTCAGTTGATGGACACTTCAGTTATTTCTAAGATTTAGCTATGACAAATTGTACCACTATAAACATTTACAGCACTGTGGTATGTTTTCAGTTCTTTTTGAAAAATACCCAGTAGGAGAATAGCTGTGTTGAATGGGACTCTTAATCCTAGCTTTTTGAGACATCTCCACACAGATTCCATAGTGGCTATTTCAATCTGCACTTCCACCAACAGTGGAGAAGGCTTTTTCCTCACAGCCTTTAAGGTGTTTCTTATTGGTTGGTTTCTTGATGATAGGCATTCTTTATGGGATGAGATGGAACCTCCAAGTTGTTTTAACTTATATTTCTTGAACAACCAATAATGTTAATATTTTATTCATATGTTTACATGTCATTTGTATTTCTTCATTTGAGAAGTATATATTCATCTCAGATGCCCATTCTGAATTGGGTCTTTGAATGGGGGTTCGATTTAAAAAAATAAAACAAAACAAAAAAAAAAAAAAAACTTTATATGTTCTAGAGAGAGAGATTCTTTTTCTGAAGGATAGTCAGCTATAATGTTTCTTTTTTTTTTTTTTGCCAATTCATGGGTTTTCTTTATACTCAAGAGATCACTCAAGAAGTGATTTCTTCTGATGTATAGAACCCTTTCAAAAAGAAAAGATCCTGTTGATTCTTTGAAGTATTTCTCCTGAAGTTTTTATGTATATTCTTTTGTTTTTATGTTGGGTGTCAAACTTGGGACCTAGGCCTTGAAGGACAGGCTATATGCCAGTAAGCTGTTTTTCAGACCCTGTAGTTTGGTTTTTGTTCAGAAACTACATACTCACCCCTATGTATTTAAAATTTCTACGTACTTTCTTCTCCAGAAGATGGGGGGGGGGGGTTCTGTTTTAATATTTCTATCTTTGATCCATTTAGTTGTAGTGTTGTGCATGATAATAGACATGGGTCTAATCTTAGCCTTTGGCATGTGGAAAGCCAGTTTTTCCAGCATCAGTTATTAAGGAAGTTCTTTTTCCAGTAAACATTTTGGTGGCCGAATGTGTTTATAATTGTGTCTGCTTCTTCTTATCGGTTCCATAGATCTTCAGGTCTATTTTTGTCAGTACCATGCTGATTTTTATCAGAGTAGCTGTGTAGTATAATTCCAAGTCAGGTACTATGATGCCTCCTACCATTCCTTTGTTGCTCAGGAATACTTTGCTAGTCTGGATCTATTCTGGTTCCAGATGGATTTTATTTTTATTTATCTTAATGTATTTTGTACAGGGTCTCACTACACAACTTGGACTCATAGGTGTCCTCCTGTTTTCAGCTTTGCCAGCTCTGGGATTACAGGTGTCTGCAAACACAGCTCGTCTCGGTGGCCAGCTCAGATGCCCAGGGGTGAGTTGGGCTCTGCACGTGGTGCTGGGATCAAATCCCAGTCCCTGCACTTGCCTAAATAAGTGCTTAGTTCATTGAGCTATCTTGCTGATCCACTAGATGAATTTTAGGAATGTTTGCTTTCGATATGTAAGGTTTATGAATGGTATTTTAATTGAGATTTCACTGCATTTATATAAAAATTTTTGGAATATGGATATTTGCACAATATTGTTTTTTCCTATCCAAGAGCAAGGAATATATCATCTGAAATCCTCTTCAATTTCTTTTTTGGAGTATTGTAAGAGTCATTGTATAGATATTTTACTTCCTTTGTTTAATTGATTTTTTATGAAAAATTATAACAAGTCCGTTACTATTTCATAAATGCCAAGAGAGAATGTGAAACACTTCGTAATGAAATTTAGAAATCTTTCCCCATCTCCTTCTTCCTGCTCTTCCCTGAGTTGAAGAGATGTTAAGCTCTTCCAGAGTTTTGCTGAGCTGAGTGATTTCCGAACTGATTGGACTGTCCAGGTAGCTGGTTCCTGCACAGGGTTTTCCTGATACTGGATTTATCACTCTACTCACTTTGAAGATGATCTCAGCCAGTTCCTGTTTCACATGCTTTGTTCATGGAACAGGTAAAACTTTGAGAAGAACAATATCTCCAACAGTGCATTGCTGAAGAGCATCGTGAGCAAAGTAGGTTTTCTGCTTATTAGAATATTTTGATAAGTAGGAATCCAGAACAAGTCTGGCCACTCTCACTTCAGCAGTTTTTTACTTTGCAGTACCAATCTCCTTCCCTATGATCCATTTGGTATGCATAGATTAATGAACTGCTGACATTCTAGCGCTGTGATCACATCAAGGTTCTAGTGTGCAAATTACTAGACTAATTCTTAAGTATTACATTTTTGGGGCCCTATTGTGAAGGGTGTTTTTTCTCTAATTTCTCCTCAATGTGTTTGTAGTTAGGGTACTGAAATGCTATTGAGTTTGAGTATCTTTCTGTGCTATGAATGTTTTTATTAAATCTACAAATTTATTAGTAGAGCTTTTGAGGTCTTCTATGTACAATATCATGTCATTTACAAATAACAATACTTTCAGTTGTTCCTTTCCAATCATTGTTCCTTATGTTTTCTCTCTTAACTAATTGCTCTGGCTGGTGTTTCAAGAACTACATTGAAAACAAGGTTGTTCCTTATTTTAAAGTGAAGTGTTTTTGTTTTGTTTTGTTTTAGATTGGTTTGGTTTGGTTTGGTTTGGAATTCCTATGTGGTGTGATGTTGGCCGTTTGTTTGTGATGGATGGCTTTTTACAATACTCTAAATTCTGTTCCAATTGTAAGTAGAATTTCTTTTTTAAATTTATTTATTTGTATTTTAACTTGAGTGAAAAATAGAAGTTAAGGCAAAAACAACAAATGACATAAACGGGGTAACATACAACAATGCATATGTTGAAGATTTTCAAAACATGGATGGCTAATTTTTATATGTGTATATATTTTTTTTAAAAAAATGAAACAATCCAACACAGATCCACAGTCCACAATAGAAGTGAGTTATCCACAGAAGTTGTTGACTTGAGCCATTCACAGCTCATTATATTAATATAACTTTATTTTATATACCTCCATTTTTATACATTTCCACTGGGTGGTTAAGACTGAATTAAAACAAGACCTATACAAAAAAATGTAACTTTTGTATCAGATAAGGTCAGTCAGGTACCCTCAGGGTTTATCTTGTAACCCTGTACTGCTCTTTATAGATCCTTTGTCAGTGTCAGCCATGTGGATGAGTCGCAGCCATTGCTTGACCAATTTGTTCTCTGTGGAAGCCTGAGAGAAAGTTTTCTCTCCTTGTGACTCTCCTTAGGCACACTATACATCATTGATCACATTCCTCTGTGGCCACATAATCTCCTTGATCAGAAAATTTGGGGCACAACTGAGTTCCATGATGTTACAGTACAGGTTTTCCTGTATCCTGAGTCTTCACTGACCTTGAAAGGCTAGGGACAAAATGTTGGCTGACCTTGCAGCCTTTCTTTTTCTCCAGTTATTCATCTGAAAACTTAGGTTGTTAACTCTCCAGAAAAGAAGTTTATTATTACCCTGCACCATATGCAGTTCAGTTTACCCACACTATTAGTCTAAATATCAGACATCATAGGCATAACATGGAACATGTATTTTCCATCAAGTATTGAGATACTAAACTCCGTAGGGTTTCTATCATGAGTAAGTGTTTGACATTCTCAAAAACCTTTTTCTATTGAGATGATCTGATCTTGTGATTTTGGTCCTTGGCTCTGTTGATTAGGTGTATTACACATATTAAGTGTACATTTTACATCATCCCTGCATTCCTGGCATGAATACCATTTTGCTGTGGAATATAATCCTCCTAATGATTTGCTGCATTCTTTTTCTAGTATATAATTGAGGATATTTGCATCTATGTTCATTAGGAAGATTGACCTTTTGTTCTATTTTTTTTGGCTGGGTCTTTCTTGGTTTTGTTATCAGAGTAATACATTCTTCCAGGATTGAGTTTCTGAGACTTGCTTCCTTTTTAATTTCATTGTAGAGTTTGAGAAGAGTTGGCATTAAATTTTCTCTAAATTTCTTGTAGAATTCAGCTGTGAATCCATTAGGACTTTTTTTTTTACTTGTGAGTTTCTAATTACATTTTCAGTTTCATTCACTGATATTGGGTTATGTAGAACTTTTATATCTTCTTCATTCAGCTTTGGTAATTCATATGTATCTAGGAATCTCCATTTCTTCTGTGTTTTCCATCCTGTGGGAGTAAATATTTAGGAAGTAGGTGTTAAAGGCCTTCTGCATTTCTATAGGATCTGTCTGATTTCCCCATTTTTATTCCTTACTGCTTGCTTGGTGCTGGAGAGATGGCTCAGTGGAATAAGCACTTCCCTGGCAAGCACAAGGGCCTAAGTTCAATCCCCACTTCTGCCAAGAAAAAAAAAAAAAAGAGGAGTACCTTACTGCTTGAATTTTTCCCCTTTTTTCATAGGGTTAGCTGTGGGTTTATGAATTTTACTTATTCTTTCAAAGAACCAACTCCTTGATTCACTAATTGTTTGTATTATTTGCTTCATCTCCATTGCATTAATTTCTGCTCTGATATTTAAAATTTCCTGTCTTCTTTTGACTTTGGGCTTGAACTTCTCTCTTTTTTTCTAGGATTGAGGTGTATCATAGCATTATTTAGTTGGGATTATTCTATTTTCTTGATGGGAGATTTTGCCATTTTAAATTTCCTCTTAACACAACTTTCATTGCATCGCACAGGTTCTGTTAAGTTTTATCAGTATTTTTATTTGATTGTAAATGTTGTTTAATTCTTCTTTAATTTCACCTTTGACCCATTCATTGTTCAAAAGAGTATGTTGTTATTCATGTGTTCATAGCATTTTTGGGAATTCTTTTGTCAATAATTTCCAGTTTCAATGCACTGTGGTCAGATAATATGCATGGGATTATTTCAATTACTTTTAATATAATTAAATATGTGTATCATATTATATTTAATATAACTAAGCATGTTCTATGAGCTTGTATGCGGTCTGCTTTGGAGAATATTCCACAAGCAGCTGAAAATCTGATATTGTTGGACAGAACACTCTGTAACCATTCATGAAGTACATTTCTTCACAAGTTTGATTTAGTTCTATTATTTTCTCCCTGATTTTGTGCCTAGTTAATTTATGTCTTTGTGACAAAGTGACATTAAGGCTCCTCCCCACAACTCCACAACTGTGTTATTGCCTATTTGATTTTTTATGTCTTAACATTTATCATATATAGTTGAATGCTCTCACATTGGATATATATATATATATATATATATATATATATATATATATATATAATTATTGGATATATATATATATATATATATGACTATTATATTGTCTTCTTGCTGTTTTACCCTAACAGTATATAGTCACCTTCCTTTGTCACTTTTTAAAAAATTTATGTAATTGGTATAAGGTTGCACCGTGCAGCTTGGACTCATAGTGATCCTCCTGTTTCAGCCTCCCCAGCACTGGGATTGCAGGCATGTGCCACCACACCTGATTTGGGGCCATCTCAGTGGTCCTTGGATGGGGCCTACATGATGTATGGTACCAGGGATCAAATTTCACATTTGCCAGGTCAGTGCTTAGATGGCTGAGCTATCTCCCTGGCCCTTTGTCACTTTCAATTACTCTTGTTTTGCAGTTTAATTCTGGGTTACCCTCACATGGTATATTGTGCTCCATCCTTTGATTTTTACCCTATACATTTTCTTTTTAGTTAAATGTGTCCTTTGTATACAACATATTGTTGGACTTTGTTTCTTGATCCATTCTACCACTCTGGTTCTTTTAATTGGTGGACTGAGGCTATTTACATTGGTTTTACAATGATTATACATATTGGTTATATACATGGATTATGACTTATATGCATGGGCTTCTTTGTCAAATTATTTTTCTACTGCAGGTTGCCTACTTTTTCATCTACTTAATTACTTCCTCTCCTTGATAGTTCCATCCTGCTGTTCTTGAAGTTGTGTTTATTTTAGCCTCTTTCTGGAATATCTGTCACTACACCTCATAGTGTTGGTGTGGTGGTCACAAAGGTCTTCACTTGTTCTTCTCATGGGCATATCTTATCTCTCCACTATGTTTCATAGATAATTTTGCAGGGTACATCCGTTTGGTTTGGAAGTCATTTAGTTTCAGGGCCTCAGATATCAATTCAAACTGTTCTTGATTTGATGGTCTGTGTTGACAAATCTACCAAATGGTTCTGATGGGCTTTCCATTATAGGTGATCTGTTTATTTTCTCTAACAGCTTTTAATATTCTGTTCTTATGCTAAATTTCTGGATATTTATTATTATGTGTCTCATGTAGATTCATTTTGATTATGCATAATTGGAGTTCTACATGCCTCACTTAATGTCAGATTCTCGTGGCTGGTAAATTTATTGCAACTCCTTTTGCAAATAGCCTTTTTTATGTCTTTTGCATTGACTTTTGCTGTTTTGTTGACAAATGTTAGTCTTATGTTATTTTCCTTGGCAGCATTTTACAGCTGCTGAATTGTAATTTCCTGGTTTCTTGTTATTTTAAGTGATGTGTCCTGTCTCATTCACTGGCTATGTTGCTGTCTTCAAGGTCTGAAAATCTATCTTCAATTTCATTCAAGTGATTTTGCTAGATTTGGATGGAATTCCAAATTTTCTGGATATCTGTTTGAATCTGTTTCATACATTCTAATTATTTCCTGTATTGTTCATTCAATGTTTCCATGTTTCTATCCCCCTCTTTTATTGATGTGCTGAGTTTTTTCATGATTTTTTTGTTTCTTCTTTCACCTTAGCAACTATCTCTGATCTGATTTCTTCTATATCCTGATGAAGTTTTGCATTATGTCAGTTGCTATCATTTTAGAAATTTTAGGTGTGTGATTTCCAGTTTCTTCTGTATCATTTTCTCTTGAACTTATTCCGGAGTGGCTGGAAGTATGACACTGTATTTTGCTCCTCCCTGTTAATATTTTTGAACTTCCCAGTGTTCACTAGGTCTTAACGATGATAGTATAGGAGGCAAGGTACAGGTCAGCAAGACTTGCAAGACAGTGAGAGGACAGGTAGGTTTACCAAAGGTTTCAGCTTGGCTACCACCATGGTTGGGGAGGAGCCACTGCTCAGGAAGGATCCAAAGATGGTGAGGCAGGCTGAAGCTCTGCAAGGCTCTTGATACAGTGGGAGGTTCAGTGTAGGGCTCAACAAGGCTCCCACAATGGTGGTGGGTGAGGGGCAGGACTCACCAGGACCCTGTAGCTGTCTGATGTTCGCCTGCCACGTCCCACAGTGCTTCAGTGTCCACCTGCCTTTTGTGATGGTGGAAGAAGGGGCCAGAGCTCAGCAGGTCTGCAGCAATGGTGTGAGGGGTGGTGGCTTGCTATATTCTTTAACATGACATTTTGTAGTTCTACCAATTTGCCAGAAGATAACATAATTTTGTTCCTCTTTTAAAAATTATACGTATTAGTCATCTTTTGATAGGTACAGTATTAGAGTACTTCCATATCTTGGATAATGTAGACAAAATAATAAAGATGATTATAGAAGTACATTTTTCATATGTTACCTTGTTTTCTTCAGATATTATGAATAGTGCCACAGTGAAAATGGCTATCCAAGTATCTATTACGTACACTGCTGCATTTTCTTCAGATAAACAGAAGTGGTATAATTGGATCATGTTTATTTCTTTTCTTTCCTAAATGATCAGCATTCTTATTTTCATAATATCCAAACTAATTTATAATCCCACTAGCTAGAGAAAGGTTTTCTCCCTGTACTAAATACATAAAAAGAAAGTGTTTTCCCACTTTATTTATTTATTTATTTATTTATTTATTTATTTATTTATTGTCTTGGCACTAGCAATTCTTACTGAAGTGAGATGTAATCTCATTGCATAAAATATTTGATTTAGACTTCTCTGTCAGAGGGTCAGCCAAATAGCTCAGCAGATTAAAGAGCCTGCTTAGGCAGATTCAGGGGCCGAGAGTTCAATCCCCAGACCAGGTGTGCCAGCCTTGCCCCTGGGGCCAGCAGAGAAGGTGAATGAGACTGGTCCTGGTGGTGCACACCTGTAATCCCAGCACTTGGGAGGCTGTAAACAGAAGGATCACTATGAGTCTGATCAATGCACTTAGACCCTGTGCACCCTATATGCCCTGTCCTAAAACACAAAATTAATAAGTAAATAAAGATTTCTATGACAAGCATAGTTATTGAGCATTTTTTCATGTATTTATTTGTCACATATATTACTTTTGAGAAATTTCTGCTTAGATCTTTTCCCATTTTTTCATTGGATCACGTGATCATCTAACTGTGATATGTATACTTACTTAGCTGTGTTTGTGTATGTTCTCAGAGGTCACTGGAGTATCACACAAAAACTGAACAGGGAAGACGTGCCTTGATTTAGGGTGGCTAATAGACTTGTGACCCAGATGGAATAAAAGGGAAAGATGGAGGGAGTTACCTACATTTTACTTGAGTGGATGCATCTTTTGCAACTATTGTGGAGATGAGACTCCAGGTTTTATGCCCATTCAATGCAGACCCATCAACTTCCTGGTAATGAATTCATAAATGCCAGGGAGCAACTTTAAGCAAGATCTGAATGCCTGACAAGAGAGGTACAAAAAATTGAGAATAGAGTTATTTCTTCATGCAATGAGGAAAGTTACATAAGTAGTGTGTTAAATTTAAATGTCAGTCATTGAAAAGATCACAAAGAAAGTTGGTACACATTTTAAACAATTTAAGCTATTTCTTAATGAGCTAGTAAACCAGAAATAGAAAATATTAATGGATAAAATTGGATAGACTGTACTTTAAAATATATTACACTGGCAGTATGTGTAATGAATTAGAGATACAGGTGTGATTTATGTATTATTTAACTGAAACTAAAATGTTAAATATAAAGCATGTTTTAAATTTTTTCAATAAGAATATCTCAGAAGATGAATGTGATTGATTCATGAGGGAAAAATGATAAAAATATTCCCTCCTGATACCTTTCATATCCCCATGTCTTCTTGTGCTTGTTCTTACTCATTCTTAAAATTTGAGCTCAAGAACCATTTTCTCCAAATTGGCAAAGCTGTTACTTCTTCTACCACAGCAGTTGTTACAAATTATTAAGAAGATAAATTCAAATATTACTCTCCTCTCCAGAGACAAAACTTTACAAAATAAAAAAAAAACTGTATTGATTTATCTTTGATTGCCCATGTTTACAATAATGTTTCACACATAGGACTTACTCACTAAGAGATCTTTTGAACTTCTGTTTGAATTTGCAGAGTATGTGAGTTTTATGGGTTATCTAATTATATATGCAAATCCCTTTCTCTGCATTACTGGGAACAAGGGGAGAAGATCCATATGTTCTCTTTAAAGATGTTAAAGTCTGTCCTGTTATATTTTTAATGTGTTTATATCCCCAGTGTCCCCAGACAAAAGCAGCATGTGAGCAAATTAGTGATTTCTTTAAACAAACACATATCTCAACTGACATACATTAGCACTTGGTTATAGATTTTGATCCAAAATGTGTTCCCAAATAAAGTGGTGAGTGTGTGTGTGTGTGTGTGTGTGTGTGTGTGTGTTACACATATAACTTCTTTGAAGTCTTTTGCCTAACATAAAAGACATGGTTAGAGGGGCAAGATCTGCACTAATGGTGGTTGGACAGGATATTATGTCGGCTTCTAGTACTATGGTCATTCACTAGGAAAACAATTATTGAATTTTTGATATAATTCTGGTATAAAAAATAAGATAAGTAAGCAGCTACATTCTTAATTTACTGGTAAGAGATATGTGCTAAAATAATATCTGTAAATATAAAATCATGTATGCACCTTGTACAATACCAAAACATTATGAAAACAGTTTGCAATGTATTAATTTATCGAATCTGTATTGT